>JBCEWE010000325.1:32573-50666 GCA_039877035.1 Silurus lanzhouensis
TGCAGGTGTTGTACCCTTAAAAAGGGGACAAGTAACGGGAGAAGGTTCAAGAAACACACATGACGCAGCTCTCGCCTTCACTCGTCTGTATTGAATGCTTTTGAACAATGTATACAAGAAAACATACATTTCAACATTTGTGCACTCATCAACCAGTCACGACATTTTTAATGCTCTCTAAATTATCTTTTTAACTTAATTACCATATAAAATGTTAATTGTTTTAAAGTTATCAAAATACATTTTAATACTCCTTTTTAAATGAGTTCTCAAGTAACACAAAAATGAATTGTACTTTTAACAGCATCCAGCAGTATTCAGTATCTCAGCATCACATGGATTCACCCTTGTAGTGATAAATACAAAATAACTTTACAGCAGAAATATGTGTACATGTATGAAGTAGTAACTAGCTTAAACACAAACGACACAGTACACACTCATATATGTCGAGACTCGGTCACGACGGAGCCACGAGGTCTCCAACTGCTAGCAATATGTGTACATGTATAGTAGTAGTAACTAGCTTAAACACAAACGACACAGTACACACTCATATATGTCGAGACTCGGTCACGACGGAGCCACGAGGTCTCCAACTGCTAGCATAAAGTTACACATCTTTGCAGTTAGCACGAAACTCTTTAAATAACGCAAAAGTCTCTATTTTACCCATAAAACCATAACACCATAACGAAATGCATTATAAACATATGTTATTATCTACATTGCTTTGTGATTGGTAAGTACCTAAAAAGGGGAAAAGTGGAGAAGGTTCAAGAAACACACATGACGCAGCTCTCGCCTTCACTCGTCTGTATTGAATGAGGAAGAGAAGCGCGCGCATGCAATCCCCTACAGAAGCCCTGAGGCATTACCAATAGATCGACGAATAATCAACCAATAGAAGGATCAGAATTATCTACATCCCACTTCTCAATATTACTCGTCTAGTTTTTAACAGTGACAACCTTAATACAGTTTTTAACTTTGACAACCTTAAAATGTATTCTAATATAACCATTAATATAACAGACTATAGTAAACCTATTGTAAATTAGATGAGATAGAAACACTTGTCACATACTCCCCCTCAAAATTGATGTTGTCCCCAACATCCGAATGTAACCTTTGACCTTTAGTGCAAATAAAAATAAAAATAAATAAAGTTTAAACCATACTCTATTAATCAACACACACAATGCACGGTTATTTCAGATTAACACTTCTGCTACATCGTATCTTATATAGTGCAATATTACAGACTGGAATTTTTTTCATACATTCCTTCAAGCACAGGTAAGTACCCAATATCTTTTAATGTCTTTGTTCCCTGTTTTGGTCTCTATTTCGTGTCCACTTAGGCACATGACTGCCGTGTTAACAGTTCTGTTTGTGCAACATGTTTTAAGTAAATTACACTCCCCTTTTACAAAGGTCCACGAGTGTGGTGTGATTCACTGCAACAGTGTCATATGAATGTGAGTGTAGGGTGTAACCACAGTCCACCTTATGTTCAACAGTCCATTTGAATGTGTATTCTGTGCTGAACAGTCCATTTTGAGTGTAATGTGTATGCATTTACTCAGTTCAGTTTCTATCTTTCATGCGCTTAGTAACATAAGTATTGTAAGTGATGTGGCTGTGCAATGTATGTCCACGGAACCCTCCAATTTGGTTTTTGTAATGTCCTAATGTTTTGGCAGGTTGGTGATCCAAGCTTATCATACGTGAAAACTCTCGGCCGTCTGTGCTGTCGTCTGGGCCGCTGAAGCATCTCACCACTTGAAACAAGCAAGGGGACAGCTTCCTCTAAAGACATATCCTCAACAAAACTGTCCTCTCCCTCCAATGAGGTTTCCATTTGGTTTGTCGTTACTTGTTCTCTATCTGGCTCAGGTGGCATGTTTTCCTTAGCCTGTGTGCATTCGAGCTCCGGAGGTGTACTACACACAGGGTTCATTGTCTCAGGTGAGCAAAGCTCAGATTGCTGCTGAAGTGACACTGGATAATACTCCTCTCCATCATCCTCTTCGTCTGACGGCTGTGCTTCCTCTATTTGCTCCACATTCCTTTTCCTTGCTCTTGGCTGCACTGTCGTTTCAAGGGGCAGGTGGTCACATGGGAGGAGAAGGTTACGATGTAAAACCCTTGATTTCCCTTTTCCTTTCTCAGGTCTGAGTTCATAAACGGGAATATCTGGATTCACTTGGCGCACAACTGTGTGGATAATATCCTCCCAATGGTTCCTCAGTTTTCCTGTACCCCCACGAGGTGTCATGTTTCTGATTAAAACACGATCTCCAGGCTGTAATACTGAGCTTTTAGTTTTACTGTCATAATGTTTCTTACTTCTAATCGTAGCTTTGTGAGCATTCTCTCTTGTGATCTCATAGGCTTCTTCCATGCCCTCCTTCCACTTTTCCATGTAGTGATGGTGATTACAGTTTCCTTGTTCTGAGGTCAAGTTGAATAACATGTCAACTGGCAACCGTGGGGAGCGTCCATACAGTAAGTAAAAGGGGGAAAATCCTGTCACTTCACTGCGAGTACAATTGTATGCAAAGGTCAGTTTGTTTAGGGAGTCTTTCCAGTTATTTTTTTGTCTCTCTGTGAGGGTCTTTAACATTTGAAGTAGTGTTCGGTTAAACCGCTCTACCTGTCCATTCCCTTGGGGGTGGTAGGGAGTAGTTCTTGACCCAGCAACTCCACAGTACTTTTTCAGTTGTGTGAACAGTTGGTTTTCAAATTCACCACCTTGATCGTGGTGTATTCTTGTGGGGAAGCCAAATCTAAGTGTATAGTCATTAAATATTTTGTCTGCTGCTGTTTTTCCTGATTTGAAGTTGTGGCGTATGCCTGGGCAAAACGTGTAAAGTGGTCATGATTACAAGAATATATTCATAGCCACCTTTACACTTGTCAAGATGCAAGAAATCTACTGAGACAAGTTCGAATGGTTGAGTGGTGACAATGCTCGTCATCGGGCTCTGGTCTCACGACTTGGCTTCTTGTGTTTGAGACATGCACACTTCCTTGTGACATAGTCTTCTATGTCTTTTTGCATATAGGGCCAGTAAAACCGGTCTCGGATCAGTGATGTAGTCCTGTCTACACCTTGGTGGCCCATTTCATCGTGAAGTTCCTTTAACACAGTACTTTTATATTTTTCTGGAAGAACCAGTTGTTTTCTACTTGTTGTTTCCTGTCAATACCCCGTTTTCATTCATGTCCAGTTTGTCCCACTCTCTAAGAAGGCTTGTAATCTGTGGGCTGAGCTGTCTTAGTTTGTGACCTGATGGTTATCTCTGTCAATTTGAACTGAACCACGGGTCCCACAGTGGGGTCATTCCTCTGGTCATTTTTAACTTGTCCTGATGTTAGTGGACGGAGTAATGTGTCTGTAGTTAGCGTTTCACATTCAGCTGAGATACCCATGGACCAAGATACGCTTGACTCATCCTGACTTTCCACTGCTTGTGTCGCTGCTCCAATCACATCATACGACATTTCCTCTGAACACTCTTTCATAAACGTCACCTCATCCAAAGGCATTCTGGACAAACTATCTGCATCAATATTTTCTTACCAGGGCGGTATTTTATTGTGAAATGGAAGTCGGCCAGCTCTGCTACCCAGCGGCAGCCTGTTGCATTCAGTCTAGCAGTGGACAGCACATAGGTGAGTGGATTATTGTCACTGTAGACAGTGAAGAATGGTGCATAGTATAAGTAGTCGCGAAATTTCTCTGTGATCGCCCACTTTAGGGCTAGAAACTCTAACTTGCCTGAGTGCAAATGATAATTCTTTTCTGCCGCAGTCAAAGTACGGGACCCATAAGCAATCACACGTAGCTTTCCATTCTGTCTTTGATACAATACCGCCCCTAGCCCTGATTGGAAGCGTCAGTATGGAGGATGAACGGCTGGGAATATTCTGGGAAACCTAGAACAGGGGGCTGAATAAGACATTCTATCAACCGTTCCAATATGGTTTGATGCACATCAGACCACTTAATTGCTGTGTTGGATGGAACTCCTCTACTGTTTCGTTTGTTTGCCACTTTCTCTTTTTATTTTTCAGGGTCTCAATCTCAACAGGTGCTTTGAGCAGGTCATACAAAGGGCTGGCAATACGTGAAAAATCCTTGATATACTGCCGGTAATAACTCAACATTCCTAAAATTGCTCTCAACTCGCCAACAGTACCTGGTTGCTTATCTTTAGGGCTCTTACCGCAGCAGTATCAGCAGGGTCCATTCTGTTTCCCTCAGCAGACACAATTCTCCCAAGGTACCGCACTTCTGTCTTAAACAGGTCACATTTTCTGGGTTTCAGTTTAATCCATGCTCCCTCAGCCGTTGCAGCACCTTTCTGACGTCACTGACATGATCCTCAAACGTTCTGCTAAACACAAGAACATCATCGAGATATGGCACACAGATTTCATCCCTTAAGCCTTCTAAGCACTGTTCCATGCAACGTTGGAATGCTGCAGGTGCATTCATGAGTCCAAACGGGATCCGAACCCACTCATATAGGCCCCATGGGGTAACAAAAGCTGTTAAATGTTTACTTCCCTTTGCCATGAATCCCTGGTGGTACGCCTTACCCTGATCCAGCAGTGAAAAGAGGGTGTTTCCTCCAAGGGTGTCCATAATGTCCTGCACTCTGGGGATGGGATGGCGGTCTGGATAGGTTTTCTTGTTGAGCTCCCTGTAGTCAATGCATAAGCGCATAGTACCATCTTTTTTTCTGACACAAACAACTGGAGAGGAGTAGGAAGAGGTCGACTTTTCAACCCACCCTTGTGCTATCAAGTCCTGTAAATAGTCTTTCATCTCTCTATATAAAGGTTTTGGAACAGAGAGGTAAGTTCTTGACACTGGCTCACTGTCTTTTAGTGAAATATCCAATTGAAGATTCTCTGCACAGCCTATGTCATTATCAGACCTGGAGAATGACTCTGACTCTTCTCTTAACATCTGACTGACTGTCTGCTCTGATGTTCATTAAGGTGAGTCAAATCAACAGGAGGTTCCCATTGTTCTTCGGTAGGGGTACTTCCAATAGGATTTTGAGCCTGGAATGGTGAATGGATGCGGTTGGTAGGTTGTCTGTTTTAAATATGTTGGCAGGATACACTGACCCGGCTGACTGTACAGTTCCAATAACAGTCCTTCCTGACAGAATAATGTCATGATTGTAGGGTTTTGCACAGTGACAATAATTTTTGGGGTCATCCCTGCCTTTACTGACACAAGCGTGTCACAAAACTCTAGTCCTTCAGGCCAACGTGGGTTATCATCAGGTTCAAAGATAAAAGTCTTATCCTCTCTGAAAACTGGGGCCTGTACTCGACACTCAATTTGGATGGAGGTATGTTTAGGCACACTGACTCTCTCATTGGCTGTCTTCACATTATAGTCACATGTCTGTCCTACACTTACAGCATTAATAAATATTTTGGCTTTGTTTTTCCTGAGATGAGGAAAGCCATCCTTACTGCCATCACAAGGTTGTCTTTATCCACATGCTTCGTTTGACCTCGTAGATTATCTAGGACAAGACGCTCGATGACATTGAAGCCAATAATAGGACATTGTTGTTGTTTGCCTTTTAACACTAACATGGGTATTCTCAGCTCATCGTCACCAGCAGTTAGTTTAAAGGACACTTCGAGCCATCCAACATACGGCATTTCTGTTCCATTGGCTGCTTCGATTTGCAAAGGGTCAAGAGGGTCAACTAGCTCTGATACGTCTCTGAGAGGAACATCAGGTAAATGGCTGTTTTTCCATACCTCATCAATAGCACACACTTGGGAACCTGTATCCCAAAGTGCCTGGATCTTCTGTTTGTGCAGGAAACACCAGATGACACACTTCTTTCCCACTAACTCACTTACAGTAGCTATTTTCTCTGGACCCAGCTTTTCCTTGCACTTTACTTTATCTTGTGACTGAGTTGCCTGCTTCTTGATAACTGAACATGCATATGGCTTACAAGTCTTTTGTGTGTGGGCCAATGGTTTCCCTGACACTCTTTTGAACAGTATAGAGTGATTTTACAAACTGAACAACATTTTAATTCCTACATCCTTTCTCTTCTTTACAGCCTGCACAAAATGGGACTTCTCGATATCACTGGTTGCTCCATGTCCAAGGGGGCAACCCCTCTTAGTTTAAAGGGATTCTCCGAGCGGGCTCCACTGGTCTCTGTGCTTTACAACCTGCTCTGAAGTGTTCACTGCTTCCACATCTAAAGCAGTGCTGACAGTACTCCTCACCTGCTTGAGTACAGGAGAGACACCTTGGCTGAGGGCGTCGTGCTGGGTAAAACCTCTGTGGTGCAAACCTCTGCTGGAACTGGGCTGTCTCTCTCATCCGCCCAGGGCTGAATGCTGGTCGATATTCCTGCACTGCCGTTGGTGCCTGCTGGTGGTAAAATGGCATGTCATTTGAATCAGCATTATAAGGTGAGGATTGTGAGGGTGAAAACACTGGGTAAGGGGAGGGTACAATTGCTGGTTCTCTGCTTGGTGAGAGGCACTGTGGCGGTGCAGTTGTGGGTCTTTGTATGGTTTCCCTGATTTGACAGATCTCAGTTTTCAAGTCTTTCAATAGCACCATGTCAGAGCGCATTTCTTTGATTTCTGCAAGCAGATCAGGGGAAGTATAGCTGAACTTTGTGAGGTGGCGGTTTTCTTTTCCATCGGAACTTCACTTGACTGTACAGTATTCACATTAGTTACACGTGATGGGGCAGCATGTTTCTTTTTGTCCTGCCTCTCTTTTCATTGGCACATGAAATGTTCAATTTCTCCAACAGCAGCTCATCTGAGGTATCTGTCTGGAGGAGGTAGGGCTGTAGGTCACCTTTAATATTGTCACTCTGGAGGCCAGTTAGGACTGTATGCATAAACAGACTCTGGACTAATACTGGGTCATATTTTAGACTTGAATCAGCTTCCTGAGAAGCAAACAGGATTTTTTGTCTCAGATCCATTGCCCTGAGCAGGAAATTTTGAGGGGTCTCTTTACTATTTGACCTCAGAAGTGAGTCGTTTATATAACTCTGTTGCGCCTCTCTCCTGGTAATGACACCTCAGGATCCTACGAAGGGCAGGCAGTGTTAATTTGTCTTCCCTTCAAGGTAACTTCGTAACTGCAAACCTGGTGTGATAGCACGGATTACAGCATCAATAATCTCTGACTCTGGATAGTCTTTGCTGAGCCCAGTTTCAATTTGTTTGGCCAGGCTAGAAAATGTTAGCTTATCTTTTTGCCCTGGCTCACCTATCTGGCCAGATATCTTAAAATCTTTGCGCCACATGGAGCCATTAAGGGATGCTGAGGCCATATTTTTCTCTGGCTTGCTGGAACTGGCAGGGGGGTTCGTGCTTGTTTTCATTAGGTCATACATTGCGTTCTCTTTTTCTTTCAACGAAAGCCTTAACGCCTCTACTCTTTCTGTAGGTTTTCCTGTAACTCAATTTGGCTGGAGATTTCATATTCACTTCCGTCTGTTGCCGTATTGATTTTATCTATTATGTCGTGTACACTGAGAAGGTCTGACATACCCTCATCCTCTAGGTTGGCCAATTCTTCCCGTTCAAGATACTTTATTACATGTGAAATCACTTGACTGCGAGTTTTACCAGTTACATGTTCTTTCCCTGGTCCTGAATCTGCAGTGTATTGCATAATTTAATCAGCTGTTCAATAGTCAGTTTGTACAATGCTCCTTTAATCTCCAGTTGCAGTTTCTCCAATTCAGACTCCATTTTATTAGAGAGGACACAGACAGTTAAATGAAGGTTAATCTGACTTAATGGCTTTTTGCTACACCCTAGTGGTCAGTTTTGCTCACTTCAGGATACAAGATGCCAGATTTGTCTGAAGACCACTTCCACTGCCTTGCTGAACTCTTTTCTCGGATACCTGGGTTGTTTGAAGGGATGATCAACGCAAGGACTCCACTTACAGCTCAGGGGTGATCCTTAAGCCAAACATCCCAGCGGTGCCTCCAAAATGTTGGGCCCTTAAAAAGGGGAAAAGTAACGGGAGAAGGTTCAAGAAACACACATGACGCAGCTCTCGCCTTCACTCGTCTGTATTGAATGCTTTTGAACAATGTATACAAGAAAACATACATTTCAACATTTGGGCACTCATCAACCAGTCACGACATTTTTAATGCTCTCTAAATTATCTTTTTAACTTAATTACCATATAAAATGTTAATTGTTTTAAAGTTATCAAATACATTTTAATACTCCTTTTTAAATGAGTTCTCAAGTAACACAAAAATGAATTGTACTTTTAACAGCATCCAGCAGTATTCAGTATCTCAGCATCACATGGATTCACCCTTGTAGTGATAAATACAAAATAACTTTACAGCAGAAATATGTGTACATGTATGTAGTAGTAACTAGCTTAAACACAAACGACACAGTACACACTCATATATGTCGAGACTCGGTCACGACGGAGCCACGAGGTCTCCAACTGCTAGCATAAAGTTACACATCTTTGCAGTTAGCACGAAACTCTTTAAATAACGCAAAAGTCTCTATTTTACCCATAAAACCATAACACCATAACGAAATGCATTATAAACATATGTTATTATCTACATTGCTTTGTGATTGGTAAGTACCTTAAAAAGGGGAAAAGTAACGGGAGAAGGTTCAAGAAACACACATGACGCAGCTCTCGCCTTCACTCGTCTGTATTGAATGAGGAAGAGAAGCGCGCGCATGCAATCCCCCTACAGAAGCCCTGAGGCATTACCAATAGATCGACGAATAATCAACCAATAGAAGGATCAGAATTATCTACATCCCACTTCTCATATTACTCGTCTAGTTTTAACAGTGACAACCTTAATACAGTTTTTAACTTTGACAACCTTAAAATGTATTCTAATATAACCATTAATATAACAGACTATAGTAAACCTATTGTAAATTAGATGAGATAGAAACACTTGTCACATCTGGAAGTGAGAAATGTACAGGTTGTTTTTACTCCATACACATGAACTTACTTTGATCAGAAACACAATCATACTCCAAATCAATTAATCATAAAGTCAATAAAGAATCCCAAACTGCTGTGTGTCTGTCCTCGCTATTAATGACGTCATTAGAGCTCCACTACTTCTAATGACCTGCTGTGACAGTGAGCTCTAATACACATCACACTGCCACCTACTGGTCATTTATGATTCTGCAACATTCATAGAGTCACTCCGGTCAACTTCCGGTTCTCAACTCGGATTCACTCGCTTTATACACAGTTTACAGCCGTTTTTATCTTATTTATGACTGTAATATCGCTCTTCTCTCAGGAACAACAGAAAAGCTGTGAAGAAATGATATTTTATCCGCTCCTTACCTCTGTAATGTGCGCATGCGCATAGTGTCCGGTTAAGAGCGACCGGGCTACGTCACAGACGGGGGCGGGGCAGCTCCCTGTGACGTCACAGTAAGGCAACGTCTATAATAGGGAACGCGTCTCTGTTTCTCTCATTTCCGAGGTTTTTGCTTGTGAGTAAAGAGGCATAAACATGGAGCTCTTCAGAAGGTTGAGAGAGTTTTTTCAAACCAGAAGAACAAAGAAAACTAAGCAGATTGCTGAAATGAAGGAGAAGCTGGAACACATGGAGAAAGTAGTGAAAAACTTGGATGCATTTTCTCTTCTAATGATAGAAAAGATAACAGAAGAGAGAGAAGAGAAAGCCATTCTGCTACAGACGGTGCAAAAGCTGGAGGCTACTTTGGCTTCTGAGCGAAAGCAGCAGGAAAAGTATATAACTGAGAAAGCCAGAGCTGGGCGAGAGAACAAAAACAACTGGAGGAACGTGTTGCTCAGCTTGAGGCCACTTTGGATCAGACCACCATGGAGCTCCAGTCTTCCCTGGAAATCCATGAGGAACTGGAGAAAACTGTAGTATCTGAGAGAGAGAGCTGGGCGAAAGAACAAAAACAACTGGAGGAACATGGTGCTCAGCTTGAGGCCACTTTGGAACAGACCACCATGGAGCTCCAGTCTTCCCTGAAAATCCTTAAGGAACTGGAGAAAAATGTGGAATGTGAGAGAGAGAGCTGGACGAGAGAGCAAAAGAAAGTGGAGGAACGTGTTGCTCAGCTTGAGGTCAATTTGGAACAGACCACCATGGAGCTCCAGGATACTAAGAATCACTGTGAGAAAGTAAAAAATAGTGCAGAGCAGGAGAGAGATCATTTGATCAGAGACAGAGAGCGACTGGAGGAACATGTTGCTCAGTTTGAGCCCACGTTGGATTTTGAAGAAAACAAGAGGACGAAAGAGAGAAAACTAAACTTGACATAGAGGAGAGGAACAACTTACAGCTTCAGACCAACAGGGGCTCCAGGATACCCAGAATCTCTGTGAGGAAGAAAAGAAGACTTCAGAGAATAAAACAGATCATTATATGAGAGTCCGAGAGCGATGGAAGGAAAGTGTTGCTCAGCTGAGACAAGAAAACATTCAAAAGAAAAGGAGAAATAGAAAAAAAGAAGAAGACAAGAGAAACAGAGAGTCTGAACACTTTTACTACAGCGAGACACAATAAACACTATTAAATAAATAAAGATTTTGAATTTCAATCATGTCTAATGTCTCTTCATCACAGAGAGCATTCAATGATGGCATTTTTTTCTTGAAATCCACTTTAGTAAAGTCAGTGATGTTTGATGTCCTTAAAGAAAAGGAATTTGACAGAAACTGAAGTTGAGGTATTTTCTTGCAGCTTTAGTGCTTTGTTCATTTTGAGCTCTGAAAGCAATATAGCTGACAGTTAATGTGGGGCAGAACCTGATTCACTTAAACATCTGTACTTTATAATTAATCACATGGATTGGCACAAGAAAGTGGATGATCTTTCAGCAGTTATTCTGACAGGGTTAACACAGATCCTGATTATTGGTCTTTTATTACCCATAAGGCAGTGGTTTTTAACGTTTTTTGAGGTGTGACTCATTGTTTACATGAAGAAAACACAGTGCATGTAGGGGTACGGTCTCAGGAGCCCTGCAGTAAGTGTGCTGTGTGCATGTGATTGATGAATGTGCAGGTAGAAATTCAACTGAAACTGCATTCAATCTGGTTGATTATCAAGCAAGTTATTTTTTAACTACATTTAAGTTTCCTGTTATAGGATAACTTGCAATTTTGTAAATTCCAACTTTATTTTCATTAATTCCTGTTAATACCTAAATATTTCTGATAATTCATATGGGAAGTTTCCAGTCTTGAAAAATCCTGCAACCACATTCCTAGGAAATACATGAGCTGTTCCTTGGTCTTGGGCACAGGGATATTTTGCCTGCCTTTTTTTTTCTTTTAAGTTTTACATTGTTCTGATATCAGATGCCCCAAGAAATTGCAGTTTAGACACAGAAGCTTTGTGTATGTGAGGATCCTCTATAATTATTTGGAGAAAGAGTCTGGTGTCATTATGCCATGGCTTGGGAAGTCGGGATGTTGTTAATAAATGTGAACTGATTTAATGTCATACAGTGTGTCTGTGTTCTACATTACAGTGGGGTCTGAGGTTCGGGTCCCAGCGTGTTGTTTCCTTACACTCTTTTATCCAGGGCCCAAAATCTTTCCACTGATCTCTCACACATTTAAAAAAGTGATCTATGCAGAGCTGAACATCTCACCATGAATGATGAACAACCTCATGCATAATTTTCTTTTTCCCCCTCTTCTGTTTGTTTAAATTTTTATTTAAGCATACAATACAATACAATACAGTACAGGTGTGAATCTACCTGTCATGAGGAGTTTATTGGAGAGTGTATTTGTAAATTATCTGCTAGGTGGCAGTAGTGGCACACTCACTGGTAAGCTGTAGAACAGGGGTCACCTACGGTGGCTGAGAAGTGCAAAACAGATTAACAAATCCGAAAACAAAAGAACAAATCCGAAAACACAAGTCAGACAAACTGGAAAAATGTAGGTATAGTTTGTGATTGTAAACTTACCGATCATTGGACAAGACACCTGTCAGTCAAGATATACAGGTGAAAGACAGGTGTCTTCTCCAATGATTGATAAGTTTCCATTCACAAACTATACCTACCTTTTCCGGTTTGTCTGACTTGTCGCTGTGTTTTCGGATTTGTTAATGTGTTTCGTTCAACGATTCAGACAAACTGGAAAAGGTAGGTATAGTTTTGTTTCCTTTGCAGACTTTCCTGAAGCCCCTAAATTAATAATGGTCATAGTGACATTGGTAACATTGCATTAATGTAATAATATCTGATAGCCATTAGAGGGCACTCTCGTGCTGCATGTGGGTGTGTTTGCAGTGTGCAGAGTAAACGAGTAAAAAACGCTGAGCAGGCATGTCTCCGGTTCTTTCTGCGCATGCTCCGAACTTAATGGGATAATATGTGTTTTATAGCATAATGATGCAAACATAACAGTATTTACATTCATCACATTACTGTGCTGGAAAACAATACAAATTAAATAAAAAAGAAGAAAAAGTGTAAAGAAGAAAAGCGGGACAAAGACAGAGGTAATGTGATGTAATGAATGGTGATGATCATATAAATAAACTCAGTTTAGTAAAAGTTTGTAAACAAACTTTATATTGGTCCAGTTTTTAAAGTTTATTCTAAAAGTTATAAATAGTGTAATAAGTGGACAAGAAATATGAGTCAGTTCATGTCACACAGATTTATTAGTTTTTTTTTTATCTCAATTCAGTGTCATTACAAAATAGGTTTAAATTTGTAGAGATTTTATTTGGACAAACATATCGGACAAAAGAAATCAGCAACATATATTGGTCATCGTGTATCAGTCGACCTCTAGGTGTGAGTTTAAATGATGTGCTCAGTTGTATGTATGAGATAATTGTAGTCTCTCTGCGTCTCTCAGAGAGACAGAGACTGTCTGGACGGTGAGACGCCACTAAGCGTTAATATTATAATAATTACACTGATCTATTAGAGACGCTTACAGAAAAGTCCGAATCAAATCCACTCACAAGTGCAGCAGATTCATGTGATGTGAAATAATGTCCTAATGGCAGCAGCATTATACAGTCATATATATATTTCTATAAAGAGCTCTGATACGGATTTCAGTCATTAAGAAGAACATCTTCAGAGAGGTTTTTCTCGTCCTGGTTTTATAAGTGTAGATAAACATAGGTTGTGTTTAATTGACAGCCCTGATGAAGTCTGATGACCTGAAGAGGGTGGAGCTGAGACTTCAGACAGCAGACGGACTTCTGAGGAGGAACATCAGCACCACATGAGAGGTTAGACGTCACCCAACCTGTAATTACTCCTGGAGGAATTAAGTGTGATTAGAGAGATAGCCATTTAAATGTGTGTGTGTGTGTGTGTGTGTGTGTGTGTGTGTGTGTGTGTGTGTGTGTGTGTATCAGGTGAGTATTAGGTGAGTGTACAGTTCAGTGAAGTGCTGATACACCTTCATAGCAGACTTCTGTCTTCAACACACTGTAACGCATTACTTTTAAAAATAAAGTAACTCTGTTACCGTTACCGTATGGTGCGTTACCTGTTACTTTTTTAAATGAATGAATTTGGGCTGAAGTGTAGACTACAGTCTAACTTGCTTACAGCAGCGACACATTGTAGGATTGGAGGATGAACCACTGTAAACAGGAAGAAGACGCACTGTGGGCGTGTCTCTGTTTATTCAGGTCTGTGCGGCAGTAATGGCGAGTCGAGGCGAGAGCAAGACGAGTTTCTCAAAGTGGAAAAATGCTCATTATTTCACTTTAGTTGAGTATAAAGACAAAAATTTTTTAGTCTAATGTAAGCTGTGTCTTTCTGGTTTGAAGGTCGTATCTACTGCGATAGCAACACCTCCAGAAGCTCCATGCCTGAGGAGCTAGAAGCTAGAAGCTAACCCGGTGTTCTGTTCTACATTGTTGATAGTTTTCATACTTCAGCTGTGAAAGGAACATGTTTAAGAGCTCAACACAACAGCTTTTATGATGCAGAAGCCACTTTAGTTTTTGATTGTGAATATATTATTCAGCTTGTTTTGTTATTTATTTCAGAAATGCTTGTAATATATTCAGTTTGTGCTCTGACTTTAATAAAATAGTGTTTAAAAATGACTTTGTGTTTAAGTCAGTTTTGTGTTTGTAGACCATAACACATAAAAGGGCATTAATGGGAACATTAAAGAAGGTTCTTTAAAAAAGTAACTAAAAAGTTAGTTTTAACAGTAACGCATTACTTTTTGAATGAATTAACTAGTAACTGTAACTCGTCACTATTTCTTAGTAACAGCACAACACTGGGCACGAGTTTGTCCATCTTTTATTCTCCAGACGTTCAACTGTAGTCCACGACACGTATATTTTCTGGAATTAGACTTTGAGAAAACTCAGGTAAAATTTACTACATGACCACCCACATGAACCACAATAGACTTGTGCATATTTTCCTGTATTTTATTGTCTATTATGGTGTTGTTCTGGTTGTTGTTCTGATCTTTGGTGATCATGATGTACTAATATACTGCAGCACTTCATGTGTTACTGTCTTTTACAATCAACTGCATTAACATAAAGAACAGATCATTAGAAAGAACGTTTTTGTGTATGATATTGTGTATTCATGTATTTTTTCGCATGGTAGTTGTACATTGCATCACTTTTCAAGCTACTATCTCTTATTATATGTTACGTTAACGACATAAACAACAACAGATTCATGTATCTTAAAAACTAAATTCTCATACGTGCATTACATTTACATTAATGTGTTTTTTCCTGAGCTCATCAGTGCAGTATGTTGCATCACTTTCATGCTGTCGTCTATTATGATGTACAATATTAAAACAAGATCTTTAAAGAAACTTGTGCATGCATTACGTTACTGTGTTTGTTTGTTTGTGTTTGTTTCACACAAGGCTTTAGAGGATGATGAGTGGACGTCTCGTCTGCAGGGGTAGAGGACGATGAGTGGACGTCTCGTCTGCGGCACTGGGGTTTGGCTCTGAAGCTGGAAACACACCCAAAGGTCTTTATTTGTACAGAGTGAGAAATGTCCAGTGCAGGTCCACGCCAGTCGAAACTTTCCGGTGGACCACAGAAACGTCTTTGTGGATTCCACCCTCCTAAAGTGTTCATTTCAGACTTTCAGGTGATCATCTCTTTCATGTCACGTCACTGTGGACCTGCACAACTATATTTGTGACCACACTCATGTGCTTTAAATGTCCTCTGCTGTGGGATGCAGAAATAATTGTTGCAATATTTATTTTTATTTACAAAATCTCAATAAAGTGATGTTTATGTAACAAAATGCACTGGAAGAAAGACAGACAGGCAAAAGTTCACCAAGCAGAGCTTCTTTATTTTCTTTCCTTTTCACCTCACGGTTCAGGACGCTTTTCCTTCTTGACGTTCGCCGGTGGTCCCTCCCTCACGCTTTCTCTCTTTAGCGCCCGCCAGAGTTTCCTCATGCACCTGCACAATTTTTTTTTGCGTCCACACGAGTTCACTTTTCCGGCCGACGCGTCTTCCACCGGCGCCCGTCGCGCTTATTTCCCCTTCAGCGACCTTCCGCTCGTCTCTCTGCTTGGTGTCTCTTGCTGTTGGAGGTTCTCGTGTCTCTCCTCTTATTGGCGTCACCAGACTGAAACAGAGCACTGATTATCTCATCAGCTGCAGGTGTTTCTTACTGCTCGTGCCGTCCGGCTCCGCCTCCACTCGCGCACCGCTGCTACAGTTTACATCCCTAATCATATAGAACAATATCTGCTTTATCAATTCCCATTTCTCATCCAGTGATCAAATAGTGGAAGCACTGAGATCAGTGTAAAAGACTTTGGTTTTTGCTCAAGTGTGTTAAAGTGTGTTATATTTATAGATCTTCATATCACTTCACTTCTGCCCTCAGACTCTCACTAGTGTACAGAGATGATTGTGGATTAAACATATTAATGTGTGAATGTTAGATTTCAATGTTTCTTCTTATTTAAATCTGTAAAAAATACCAAGACTAAAAGGTAAATAAAACCTGTGTTCCACACTCTTTATTGTTCTTTTACCAGGTCGTAAGTGTTCCACCTGCTGCAAGTGTCCACCTGCTTTACTCCACTCCTACTGCTGTAGCGCCCCTACCTCCACCCCACCATTATACAGCCCACTTTATATGTCATCATCATCATCATTATGTTTAAGTTCATAATATACAATATGTGTCTTTACAGCCTGGTAGTCAAAGTCCATCTCCTTCAGCCAGTATTCATCTTCGGTCCTTATCTGCATCAGTTTCATCTGCATCCGGTCCTTCATCTGATCTCTTATTGCATCCGTCCCTCTCATCCAGTCCTTCATCTGCATCCGGTCCTGCTGTTTCTTCCAGTTCTGCTCATTTAATCATTTCTTGCTGGTGTTTGAGCGACTCATTTTACTGTTTATTGTGTGATTTACTACTATTATAATCTATAGTTATTTACGATTAGGTTGTTGTTTTAATCCCAATTAGGGACTTTTATATTGTATTTGATTATATCTATTGTTAAATACCCTTTATTAATATATAATAGTTTTGTAATATTTGTATTTTTGTGTGTTTGGCATCTATTTAATTTATCATTTGACATTTTTGTAGCATTTTCAGTAATTAAAAATAAAATGTTATCGTTCATAAAACAGTGACTTGTGAATTATTCTGTGACCCTGCTGAACCCTTTATCATCTTCTCATTATTTATTATTATATATTATTATTATTATTATTATTAAGTAGAATATGAATAAACAAATGTCCTAAAACATGTCCCATAAAATAAACTTTTGTTAAAAATGTTAAAGGTTAAATAAGTACATTAAGAAAATAAATATACATTCATTTTATGCCCCTTTATTGAAAAATTATTCAAATCATACAGATATTAATTAACATGAGTGACAAGTGATGTATTTTCATTCACATCATCAGTATTTTGTGCACTATTGGGGATTTATAAACATCGATCTGACAAAAACCATAATGACGTTCTCTACACCATTAGCCGAAATGTCCATTTCTGCTCACTGCAACATTTCTGGAATATTATCGCTTTTTTATTCTTAATTTTTTAGTTAAATTTAGACTCAATAAATTTGTCCACACAGGATCAGGCGCAGGATGTAGAATCACTGAAAGCATTTTAAATGGATTCATTGGTCTGTTTTGTGTACATGCAGGATTCAGGACCATTTTATTTTTATCTTATTGATAATTCAAGTTAGTTTTGTATTAAAATAATATTTATATAGTGTTTGTGATTTAAGTGTCTGTGATTCATTTGTCCAACTGGTCATGTGACCAGAGTGATACTGCAGAAAAGTTTCTATGACGTCATCATCAAAATTCTAGTATCTCCTTGACAACCATCAAACAAACACACAGAAGCAACAAAAGCAGCAGCAGCGACTGATAAACATTATAACTGTTCATCTACTACTGACTATTAGGTACCTGATAAGTAGCTTTGCATATATATCGTTATCTGAATACTTTTACACTGTTTTTGCTTTTTGTTAACTTTATTTTTGTACTGAGAAATGTAGAAATGTAGGATCTTTAAACCTGTTGTTTTACAATCTTTCAACATTTCAGAGTAGAAACTGATTGTAGTTCACTCATACTGATGTTTTTCTGTTTAAGACTGTAGGTTTGGTGTTTTTTCTCTTGTTTATAACTGACAGTTTGTTTGTTTGTTTGTTGTTTTTTTAGATAAAAATGAATTCGAGTATTTCAGCACTGTATTTTGGTGATCTGCACCATGAAGTGACAGAAAACATGCTGATGGAGAAATTCAGCTCTGTGGGCCACGTTCACTCCATCCGGATCTGCAGGAACTGGAACACCGGCGTTTCACTCAGTTACGCCTACGTCAACTTTTACCAGCAAGCCGATGGTAATTAAATCCTCATTAAACCCCAATACACTATTTCTGCATTTATACCAGTTTATTGTCTACTTAATACTCCAGGAGGTATTTCTGTATTATTTTACTACTTTATTACGTGAATATGATCAGGTTTTGTGTCTTAAATAAAATTTGAGA
>JBCEWE010000915.1:5000-20000 GCA_039877035.1 Silurus lanzhouensis
TGTGTTACTGTGTATGTGTGTGTTACGCTGTGTGTTTTACTGTGTGCATGTGTGTGTGTTACTGTGTATGTGTGTGTGTTACTCTGTATGTTTTACTGTGTGCATGTGTTACTGTGTATGTGTGTGTTACGCTGTGTGTTTTACTGTGTGCATGTGTGTGTGTTACTGTGTATGTGTGTGTGTGTTACTCTGTATGTTTTACTGTGTGCATGTGTTACTGTGTATGTGTGTGTTACTCTGTGTGTTTTACTGTGTGCATGTGTGTGTTACCGTGAGTGCATGTGTGTTACTTTGTGTGCATGTTTGTTAATGTGTGTGTGAATTTATGCGTGTGTTACTCTGTGTGTGTGTGTGTACACGTGTGTGTTACCTTGGACAGGACAGGTGCTCTAGCCCCGCCTCTCCCTCTCTGTGTGCTCATGCTGGTTGGTTGGCCTTGTAACTGTGGAGACCTCAGGCAGGTGTCTGATACGGGGTTTGCTAGGCCCGAGGGCATGGGCGTGGCGTAGGGGGCAGTGAGGGGCTGGTAGAAGCCCATGAGGGGAGTGCAGGGAGGGGGCAGCAAGGGGCAGTAAGAATAATCGTTACACACGGCTGCAGGCTGAGGGGGAGAAGAGACGAAGGAGTACGCCACGTACGGGGCAGAACCACACTGCTGCTGCCACCTTACCTCTCCATTATACACCGGCAACTGCCTACTGATAGACACACACACACACACACACACACACACACACACACACACACACACACACACACACACACAGTGGAAATACTGTAATTAATACCACACTCCTACTGACACACACAGACACACACACACACACACACAGACACACACACACACACAGTGGAAATACTGTAATTAATACCACACTCCTACTGACACACACAGACACACACACACACACACACAGACACACACTAACACACACTGACACACACAGTGGAAATACTGTCATTAATACCACACTCCTACTGACACACACAGACACACACTAACACACACTGATACACACAGTGGAAATACTGTCAATTAATACCACACTCCTACTGACACTGACACACACACACACGCACGCACGCACGCACGCACGCACAGACAAACTTCTTCACTGAGGGACACTTCCTGCTATCCATTATAGAAACAGGAATGAAAGAGACAGGAAATGGTGAGGACAGAACTTGTCTCACTCACACACAGATCAACAGGTGCGCGTGCACACACACACGTGCACATGCACAGGGTTAGTATTCGAATATCTGCTGTTCTCTGGGTATTCCACAGGTTCACGCTTTAGTGACACTTCTACCATGTGAAGAACCCGTTACATATTAATGAGGAAGCCTCACACTCGAGGCTGCACAGGAGAGATTTTTCAGTCCTCGCTCCCGCGGCCTTCCGCCCCGCTCCCGCAGCGAGCAGCCTTCCGCCCAACTCCCGCAGCCTTCCGCCCAGCTCCAGCAGCCTTCCGCCCCGCAGCCTCCCACAGCCTTCCGCCCCGCTCCTGCAGCCTTCCGCCCCGCAGCCTTCCGCCCAGCTCCAGCAGCCTTCCGCCCCGCAGCCTTCCGCCCAACTCCCACAGCCTTCCGCCCAGCTCCAGCAGCCTTCCGCCCCGCAGCCTTCCGCCCAACTCCCACAGCCTTCCGCCCAGCTCCAGCAGCCTTCCGCCCCGCAGCCTTCCGCCCAACTCCCACAGCCTTCCGCCCCGCTTCCGCAGCCTTCCGCCCCGCAGCCTTCCGCCCAACTCCCGCAGCCTTCCGCCCCGCAGCCTTCCGCCCAGCTCCAGCAGCCTTCCGCCCCGCAGCCTTCCGCCCAGCTCCCGCAGCCTTCCGCCCCGCAGCCTCCCACAGCCTTCCGCCCCGCTCCCGCAGCCTATTCCGCGCAGCTCCCGCAGTAAGCAGCCTTCCGCCCAGCTCCCGCAGCGTTACGCCCCGCAGACTCCCACAGCGTTACGCCCCGCTCCCGCAGCCTTTCCCCCCTGCGGTTTTGTTGTTGTTTGTGCCTTTCTTTAATAATGAAGTGCTATCTGGAGCATTCAGTGATTCTCCTGTTCTGCACTTCAGCTCTCATGCCTGTTAAATCCCTTTACTTTATTTTAGTTAATTTATAATTTTTATTATATTTTTAAGACCAATGCGCGTGTGTGTGTGTGTGTACCTGTTGGGCTGGTTCTCCTGCACAAATGGATAGCATGTAATGAGGTAGGAGGGGATTGGGGTGGGCTCTGCCCCCATGGTTCCTGCACCGTCTCCTGATAGGTTCATGCTCAATAGGGCGGAGTCAACCCCTTTCTTCTGTGGGATAAATGGCTCGACTTCAGCCGACAACTTCACATCCTGCAACACAGAAAAAGTGGACACTTCAGCTGTGTGTGTGGGACACACTCAAATCACCATGACTCGCTACCCAGCTAATGAATTATTACTAACTAATGCTGTTTGTTATAAATGATGAGTGAATTACTCTCGGAGAAAAGAACACAAGAGGACCTCCAAAGAGCTCCGAATCACCATACATACACATGAAACAACACACACACCAGCCCATACACACTTCCCCTTGTGTTTGTGTGTGTACAAATACAAGCAGCCGTTGTTCAGCCATCATCAGTGGGTTGAGCTTACTCCATCACACCACTGGCAATTGAATAAACACACACCAACACAGCCTATAGAATGCAGTTCTCTAGTGTAAACGAATAAAAACATGATGCAATACAAGAAAACATGCACATAAGGTGTACATATGTACAAAACAAATATTTGTGTTTGTGCATATGGACCCCGGTCAGATCTTTCTGGATCTCTGTAAGACACAATGTACTCCAGTTGGACCCCTCTGCACCCCTGTCATATCTTTCTGTACCCCAGCCAGATAATCTGTAGCCCTGTCAGAGCCCTCTGTACCCCCAGTCAGACCCACCTGTACCGGTCAGACCCACCTGTACCCCTGTCACTCTGCAGACACTTTGTACACCTGACCAATATGAGTTTTTGCCAATGACGATATTTAAAAATCAGGCCAGCCAATGGCCGATATACGATTCTGATTTATGTTGGCTGATCCCCCCCTATGTCATAAAATCAAACAGTTAATAAACACAAAGTGATACAGAAAATTGTTTAAAATTAAACACTTATTTTGCAGCACATCTAATTTGCAGCACAATCGGCCAATGCCGATTCATTCAAAAATACCAAAAATCGTCCAGATTGATCAAACTCTACCCTGTACCCCGGTCGGTGTCGGTTTCCCTGTACCCCGGTCGGTTTCCCTGTACCCCGGTCGGTGTCGGTTTCCCTGTACCCCGGTCGGTTTCCCTGTACCCCGGTCGGTGTCGGTTTCCCTGTACCCCGGTCGGTTTCCCTGTACCCCGGTCGGTGTCGGTTTCCCTGTACACCTGTCGGTTTCCCTGTACCCCGGTCGGTGTCGGTTTCCCTGTACACCTGTCGGTTTCCCTGTACCCCGGTCGGTGTCGGTTTCCCTGTACACCTGTCGGTTTCCCTGTACCCCGGTCGGTGTCGGTTTCCCTGTACCCCGGTCGGTGTCGGTTTCCCTGTACCCCGGTCGGTGTCGGTTTCCCTGTACCCCGGTCGGTGTCGGTTTCCCTGTACCCCGGTCGGTTTCCCTGTACCGCGGTCGGTGTCGGTTTCCCTGTACCCCGGTCGGTGTCGGTTTCCCTGTACCCCGGTCGGTGGCGGTTTCCCTGTACCGCGGTCGGTGTCGGTTTCCCTGTACCCCGGTCGGTTTCCCTGTACCCCGGTCGGTTTCCTGGTACCCCTGTCAGAGCCCTTTGTACCCAAACAAACACTATGTGCCCCTATCAGACTGGTCTGTAACGTGTCAGACCCTTCTTTACCCGTCATTAGCAATAAAACGAAATGCAGTTTAGGTTCTACCAGAAGTGCATAAAGCAGCAATTGTGCAAATAGACAAGTGCAGATAAATATAGTATATGTACAGCATGTAATATATAAATAAACATATCTACAGTGCATAAATTTAAAGGCTATTAGCAAGAATTAGCATTGATGAAAGGAAATAAAGAAGGAACAGATAAGAGAATTACGTAAGGCAGTGACATCATAGTGTGTGTGCGTGTATAAGTGAGAAACAAGCAGAGGAGAACTGAAGACAGCCGTTCCAGATGTGCAGAGAGTGTGTGTGTGTGTGTGTGTGTCTGTGAGTTTGTGTGTGTGTGCGTGTGTGTCAGGCACTGGAGTCTTTTGTCCTTTCAGCATCTTTCCATGGAAAATAAAGGGATTATTGTTGAAAAAGAATGAATGTGTGTGTGTGTGTGTGTGTGTGTGTGTTGTGTGTGTGTGTGTGTGTAACTATGTCCTCCGAACCCAGTGACCCAATCACCACCAAATACACCTACAGTGTAACTGAGTGTCACAATTATTATTATTATTATGAGACCCGGAGAGAGAAAAAAAGATGTAAGGTTTCTGTGTGTGTGTGTGTGTGTGTGTGTGTGTGTGTGTGTGTGTGTGTGTGTGTGAATAAGTGGAATGGTGTGAATGCAGTGTAACCAGATTTGTCACTTTGACTAAAACCAGCAGCAGAAAAATGCAAATGACAAAAATACCACAGAGTTTCACTCACACAAACACACAAACACACACACACACACACACACACACACACTCCAGTGTAGTCTGTAAGTGGATCTATAATCAGTGATACTGATATATAAACCAGAGAAAATAATTTAATAAGAAAATAATTTACAGAAAATACGCGTGTATATGTGTATATATATATATATATATATATATACAGAGAGAGAGAGAGAGAGAGAGAGAGAGAGAGAGAGAGAGAGAGAGAGAGAAAGCATTAGCATTAGCTTCACCCTCCAGAACGCTCTAAGTGGTAAAAGGCGGCTGATCCCTGAGTGCGCTGTATGGGGTGACCCGCTCTATCCCCGACCCCGACCCCAGCCCCGACCCCGACGGTTCTATTGCGCAGAGATACCCAGTGTTTTACAGTCAGGAAGGAGGAAGTGGTCGGTATTGGTGCTAACGCGGCTAACAAGAGCAGCAGAATCAGCTGTCACTAATGTTTTCCCCACCCGCAATCCGGAAAGCTCCGCCCCCCAAGCGCTTCGATTGGCTCCTTACAACACCCGATTATGATTAACCAATCAGAAAGCTGAAATCGAGTAAACATCCTCTAATCACAGTGCAAGAGGCGGGAACAATCAGAATACGGGTGTGAATAAAACTATATAAATGTATCCCGCAGCGCAGCAGGGTTTAGTGTAGAAATAGTAAAAAGTGTACCTTGTTATCGCTCGAGTCCATGTTCGGTTGCGGATGAGCAGTGAGCGCTGTGGGAGCGGCTCAGGGAGCAGAGACACAGTAGGAGGACATTATCCGAGCCGTGAAGACCCACACTGTTAAGTGCGCGAGCTCCCGCACCTCGGCGTCATCTGAAACGGAAGCCGCGCAGGGTCAGTCCACAGCCGCGGTCCGTGACGTCAACAGCGCGTCATCCACCGGCCCCGCCCCGTTTCAGGGAAATCCCGGAACGGGCTGATCTCCAGTTCCTCTGGGAGTGAATATCTCACCAGGGTTTATAGCTTCTGTATAGTTCTTTACCAGCTAAAGAAAAACGAACAAAAAAAAAAAAAAACAATTACCTCACTGACTATTCACAACTGTTCACAATCACTAATCACCAATACTCACAATCACTTATCACCACTGTTCACAATCACTTATCACCACTGTTCACAATCACTAATCACCACTGTTCACAATCACTAATCACCACTACTCACAATCACTTATCACCACTGTTCACAATTACTAATCACCACTGTTCACAATCACTCATCACCAATACTCACAATCACTTATCACCACTGTTCACAATCACCAATCACCACTACTCACAATCACTTATCACCACTGTTCACAATCACTTATCACCACTGTTCACAATCACTAATCACCACTGTTCACAATCACTTATCACCACTACTCACAATAACTTATCACCACTGTTCACAATCACTTATCACCACTGTTCACAATCACTTATCACCACTGTTCACAATCACTTATCACCACTGTTCACAATCACTAATCACCACTGTTCACAATCACTAATCACCACTGCTCACAATCACTTATCACCACTGTTCACAATTACTAATCACCACTGTTCACAATCACTCATCACCAATACTCACAATCACTTATCACCACTGTTCACAATCACCAATCACCACTACTCACAATCACTTATCACCACTGTTCACAATCACTTATCACCACTGTTCACAATCACTTATCACCACTGTTCACAATCACTTATCACCACTGTTCACAATCACTTATCACCACTGTTCACAATCACTAATCACCACTACTCACAATCACTCATCACCACTGTTCACAATCACTTATCACCACTGTTCACAATCATTAATCACCACTGTTCACAATCACTTATCACCACTACTCACAATCACTTATCACCACTGTTCACAATCACTTATCACCACTGTTCACAATCACTTATCACCACTGTTCACAATCACTAATCACCACTACTCACAATCACTTATCACCACTGTTCACAATCACTAATCACCACTACTCACAATCACTTATCACCACTGTTCACAATTACTAATCACCACTGTTCACAATCACTAATCACCACTACTCACAATCACTTATCACCACTGTTCACAATCACTAATCACCACTACTCACAATCACTCATCACCACTGTTCACAATCACTTATCACCACTGTTCACAATCATTAATCACCACTGTTCACAATCACTTATCACCACTACTCACAATCACTTATCACCACTGTTCACAATCACTTATCACCACTGTTCACAATCACTTATCACCACTGTTCACAATCACTAATCACCACTACTCACAATCACTTATCACCACTGTTCACAATCACTAATCACCACTACTCACAATCACTTATCACCACTGTTCACAATCACTAATCACCACTGTTCACAATCACTAATCACCACTACTCACAATCACCAATCACCACTGTTCACAATCACTCATCACCAATACTCACAATCACTTATCACCACTGTTCACAATCACTAGTCACCACTGTTCACAATCACTAATCACCACTGTTTACAGTCACTCATCACCAATACTCACAATCACTAATCACCACTGTTCATAATTCCAAATCACTAATCACTAACCAATTAAATCAGCAGTATTCTGAGTGTCAGTGTTCAGACTGGGGATAAAGATGAATTACTGGGAGTTTCACTCTGCAGCTGCTTCATCATGCTAATCACTAAGCCATAATGTTGGTTTCAGTGTTTCAGAAAAGTTTTTCTTGTAGACGTATTTTTTTTGTAATACCTACCAGCTGCAGTATACAGAGGTCACACAGAGGTCACACAATTACTCATCTAACCATGACGTTACTTACCACAGAGCACTATCATAAATAAATAAAAACTGTAGTTACCCCACATGTTACCCACCCAGGTGAGTGCTGTGTGTAGGAATCCTGCTGGAACACTGCATCACATGAGCATGAGAAAATAACAAACACACTTCACGTGATATAAACTTGTGTGTATGTACACGTGTGTGTCATTGTTCTGGTGATGTTATTTGACATGTGATTAAGTTCTGCCTGGTTTCTCATCCTGTTGTGTTTAAAGCTCTGATGCTCTGCAGTGTGTTTAGCGAGAAATTGATGGCAACATCCTCAGCTGGTGATTGAGGATTGTAATTGTGTTGAGATTTGTCTGTATTGGAATTGTTTAGTTTCTATAAATAAGTATAGTGTGGTGTGTTGTGTAATCAGAGGTGGACATTCTGGTTACACACATCAGCACTTCCTTGGGAGATAAAGATAAAGCAAAGGCTACATACCTGCCCGTAAAGCATTTCCTCCTTCATAACACATCTCATTAAAGACACGTGTGTTTTCAGTCTCTTATACAGTCGTGTCATTGTTCTGCTGTGTTACAATACAATCATAGAACTGTCTCCAGATCTGCACTTACAGATTTATAGTATTATTTTTGTGCTTGTGTGTGTGTGTGTGTGTGTGTGTGTGTGTGTGTGTGTGTGTGTGTGTGTGTCAAGTCAAGTCAAGTCAAGTTTATTTGTATAGCGCTTTTCACAACAGACATTGTCTCAAAGCAGCTTTACACAAATCAACAGTGATGGTGAATGGTGTGTGTTTGTCCCTGATGAGCAAGCTGTGGCGACTGTGGCAAGGAAAAACTCCCTTAGATGTTATGAGGAAGAAACCTTAAGAGGAACCAGACTCAAAAGCAGAACCTCATCCTCATTTAGGTGACATCAAGAGTTTGATCATAAATCTTTCAACAGTACAGAACACTGGAGAGTGAGAACTAACATGAGCACTGGAGTATAAGATTATAAGTGATGTTCTTTCTGCAGTCTTATACAGTCTATATGGTTAGTAGCTCCGAGTTTTATGAGCTCAGCATTTGTGATCATCACAGATCCAGCATCAGCTTCTCCATGCCAGAGCCTTTAAACACTCCAGGAGGTCCAATGTCAAACTCCACACATGTAGCGGGATCCAAATGGCACTGGTACGTCTCTAGATGGTTCGGGATGTTTGTGAGTTCGGCATCTACCTCTTCAAAGGTCCATAATCTTCATGAGGTGGGACGTGACTGGAGCTGGCCAAACCTCAGGGTGTCTCGGGATGGGGAGAGAAAGAGAAGCAGTGGAGAGGAATTAGCGTAGCTGCTGTTCATGATATTAACAGCACAAGTTGATAATGTGATGTGATCAGATGTTCTGGAGCACAAGGTTATGATGTGATGTGTGTTATGTGTAGAACTCGCTAAAAACATACGTCTTTAATCTGCACTTAAACTGGGAGAGTGTGTCTGAGCCCCGAACACCGTCAGGAAGACTATTCCAGAGTTTAGGAGCTAAATGTGAGAATGATCTACCACCTTTAGTGGACTTTGCTATTCTAGGAACTACTAGAAGTCCAGAGTATTGAGATCTCAGGGAGCGTGACGGATTGTATCGTGTTAGAAGACTGGAGATACATGGAGATAAACCATTTAGTGTTTTGTAGGTAAGAAGCAGTAGTTTGTAGTGGATTCGAAACTTAACAGGAAGCCAGTATAGGGACGAGAAGATTGGGGTTATATGGTGATATTTTCTTGACCTTGTAAGAACTCTGGCTGCTGCATTCTGGACTAACTGAAGCTTGTTTATTATTGATGCAGGACCTCCACCTAGTAATACATTACAATAGTCTAGTCTGGAGGTCATAAACGCATGGACGAGCTTCTCTGCATCAGATATAGACAACATGTTTCTTAACTTAGAAATATTTCTAAGGTGAAAGAAGGCTGTTTTTGTAACTTGGATGATATGATTTTTGAAAGACAAGTCGCTCTAAAATAACTCCCAGGTCTTTTACTGTTGAACTAGAAGTTACAGAACATCCGTCTAAATGCAGGTTGAGATGCTGGAGCTTCTGTGTACTGGTTTTTGGGCCGATGAGCAAAATCTCCGTCTTATCAGAATTTAAAAGTAGAAAGTTATGAGTCGTCCAATCTCTTATTTCCTTAACACACTCAGTTATCCGGGTTAATTGAGCATATCGCCTGGTTTAGATGAGATATATAGCTGAGTATCATCAGCATAACAATGGAAGCTAATTCCATGCCTTCTAATAATATTTCCTACGGGAAGCATGTATATTGTGAAGAGCAGGGGTCCTAGAACTGAACCTTGCGGCACGCTATAATTAACTAGCATTAGCCTGTATAGCTCTCCATTTAAATCTACAAAATGGTAACGATCGGACAGGTAGGATTTAAACCAGCTTAATGCCTGTCCCTGAATGCCGATGTAATTCTGTAAGTGATCCAGTAGAAGATCATGATCTATAGTGTCGAATGCAGCACTAAGATCTAGTAAAACTAACAGCGAGATGAAGCCTTGGTCTGAAGCTAAAAACAGGTCATTAGTGATTGTAACTAGAGCAGTTTCTGTGCTATGATGGGGCCTAAAACCTGACTGAAATTCTTCAAAGATATTGTTCTCTTGTAAGTAGCAACAGAACTGGGCAGTGACAATCTTTTCTAAAATCTTGGACATAAATGGGAGATTTGAAATTGGTCTGTAATTTGATAACGTGTTTGGATCCAGATTAGGTTTTTTAATGAGGGGCTTAATAACTGCTAACTTGAGGGGTTTAGGGACCTATAGATAGTGAGGAGTTAATAATATTGAGAAGAATCTCACCAGCTGTATGGAACACTTCCTTTAGTAGATTTGTTGGAATGGGATCTAACTGACATGTTGTTGATTTAGCTTTGGTAATAACATCATACAGCTCTTCCTGTCCTGTACATGTAAAACAGTGTAGTTGTGGAGCTGTAGGTGAAAAAATGTCAGAGAGATGTAGTTGGCTGCCAGTGATGCGTCGGGCGATTTTGACCAGCCTTTGCAGGGGTTTACGTTCACACACAGTGGAGCCTCCATATCATACTGTATGGAGTTGGTCAGGAAGCTCTCGATGATGCAGCGTTAAAAACTCGTTAAAATCCCTGGGGACAGATAAGCTTCCTTAAGACTCCTCAAGAAGTGACAAAATACTTGACAAGCTTCAAAAAGAAAACCTCCAGGACACTTTCCTGAAGAACACTGAGAGCTGTTTTTGGAAGCTGGGTGGAAACTACTGTACCTGATAATGGCCATACCTCTGTTAGCAGGGGTGCAGGGGTGATTTGCAGGGGTTTGTTTACAGCAACTTGCATAGATTTGGACTGCAATTATAGCAACAGTCTGCTGCATTGAGCTCAGGACCACAGTTTGTATGAACAGTTGTGCATGTAAATGTCCATCACTGAACAGTTTATAACCTCAACACTGATGGAAGTGTAATAAATAGACATTCGGTGCCACTCAGATGTGTATATGTTCCCTTCTGGTCTCTCTCAAGGTTTTTTCCTCATACCATCTCAGGGAGCTTTTTTTTTCACCATAGTCACCACTGGTTTACTCATTAAGAATAAATTATACAATTATAAGGAACAAGCTTATAGGCACGAACATATAAATTTATATTTTATAAATGATTTATCTCTGTGAAGCTGACTTGGAATAATGTCTAACATTGAATTGAATTAACAGGCAGTTTTCTCCAAAATAAACGAGATTCCAGATGGTACCTTAAAATGGGACCAGTGCAACTAACTTTAAACTCTGAATAATGAATCACCCTAAATGTGTCCAGGGATCCTGAAGGGGGTGGACCTCACATGCCACATAAACGGGGGTAATAAAAGTTGTTATAATTTAGGGGTCCAAGCACAAGTGAACAAATTGTGTTCTATTGGTGGAACATTCAGAAACATACGTAAATATATAAATAATGTTCATGAGATACTATTATTAAGGAGGTCCCAGGCTAGAAAAAAAACTTTAATATGAGGTGATATCAAAAGGTTTCGAGACTAGCGTGCCACAGATCTGGTCACTTTCACAGAATGCCGTCCCTCAGATGTCTTTAAACCTGGCAGTAGATGTTGTGTCCAACGATCATCATGCACAAGTTGCCGAACATTTTCAACATTTTCAGGAGTTGAGCTTGTTGACAACCCTTTGATCTCTCATCGTCTTCCAGTGATGTTCTTCCGCTCGTGAAGTGTTCGTGCCGCTCAAAACAGCTCGAACGACTCGTTGCAGCATTGCTGTACACTTGAAGAATCATGTCAAAAGTCTTTGTAGCAGATTTGCAGAATTTCACGTTCCAATTTCCTGCAGAGGTCATGTTGCTGAGCTAAATGCATTAGCTTTTTAAAAGCAGCTCTGATCAGTGTTTTCACAGCTGGTTCAGAAAGAGATCGCTGCTGGACATTGAGTTGTGTGATAGGACAGGTGTGGGGTACAACACCTGAGCAGTTTAAATACAAGATTTGTAGGTGTTCTTTCCATCTCAGGTGTCTTTTGCACCTCTTGACTGCTGCTGTTTTTTTGCACTGCATTGTGTCTGTTTATATCCCAGGTATAGTGTTTACAGTTGTCCTCACACAGTACTGTATGATCGAAGTGTACAGTAGGTTTACTGGTCGGCGCTATACTGGGTTTTGTGTCTTGTCTTGTGTTGTCTGTCTGTACTGATTTTCGTCTGCACTGTTTGCACTCGATGTGTTGTGTTGTAGCTCTGTGTTGTTGTTTAGTGTAGCACCAGGGTTCCGGAGGAACGTTGTCTCTTTTTTACTGTATACTGTGTACCACTGTGTATAGTAGAAATGACAATAAAGACTCCTGACTTGACTCAGGAGTGTTTGTGTGTATTTATGTATGCGTGTGTGTGTGTGTGTGTGTGTGTGTGTGTGTGTGTGTGTGTGTGTGTGTGCATATGTGTGCGTATGTGTGTGTGTGTGTGTGTGTGTGTGTGTGTGTGTGTGTGTGTGTGTGTGTGTGTGTGTGTGAAAGAGAGAGAGAGAGAGAGAGAGAGAGAGAGAGAGAGAGAGGGAGTTGGCTGTCCTACCATGTTCTCTCTTAATGTCACTAAGCCTTTGCCCAACACACACACACACACACAAACCTCTGTGAGAAGACCATGTGCAAAGGAGCCTGAAGAAGAGACCTCTAGGGACAGTGCAGAGTGTGTGAAAAGTGTGTCAGGAGTGTGTGTGAGAAGTGTGTGTGCGGAGAGTGTGAGTCATGTCCATGTTGCAGTGTGTGTGTGGCGTCTCAGTCAGACGTTTTCACAACATTCCAGCACTCTGGAACCAACATGCGGCTAAAGGTAAGAAAAGAAAACTGCAAGTGTGTTACACACACCAGTAAATATCACACACACACACACACACACACACACACACTCACACACACACACACAAAAGTAGTTTAATTTGCTGTAGAATAAAATTAAAGAGTAAATAAAGCTGATGGAGGTGAGGATGAATGTATATCGATGTAATACATATTTGTGACTCGAGTGGAAAAGTTTTTCAGTGGAGGGAAAACAAAGGTCAAATAAAGGTGACCGTAACCCAACCATGCAGCCGTGACTATTCCTCGATAGTGTAAACCAGTGTGTACATGTGTGTGAGTGTGCGCGAGAGAGAGAGGGTTTTCTTTCTGAGAAATTTGTGTGTGTTGTTGTGAGCGTTATGTTAAACACAGTTAAACACAGCGAGTCAGTGAGATGGTCCAGGCCGAAACGTTCTGGATTTCAGCCAATCAGCTGCTAATAATGTCCTGGTGTCACTGGAGGCGACCATGTTGGTTATGGGGAGAAATGTGAAAGCTGAGCTTGTGAGGCAGAGCCATGCCAGAACTGCAGGAGCATGAGCTGCCTCAAGTTCTGCTTCCTTCTGCAAGTGACTCGAGTCCGGACGCAAGAACTGGGTAATAGATAAGTACTGAGGGTGGGGGAGGGGGTACTATATAACAGGAATAGAGGCAGTGATAGAGTTAATAGATCAGTTAATGAAGGTGTGTTGAGGCAGAAATGAGATAAAAAGTAATGAGGCAGAAAGAAAATAAATAAATCAAGGAGTATTGAGGCAGGAATGGGTCATGGAGATAGTGATGAAGATGGGATTGAGATAAATGATTAAGGCAGCATAAAAGGCAGATAAAGCAAGGAGAAATTACAATAGATTAGACGCAGAGAAAGAGTATTAGGGCAGGAATAGAGGCAGAGACGGTGTTTTAGGGTTTGAATAGAGGCAGTGAAGATAGTATTGAGGCAGAAATAAGCACAGTGAAGGTATTTTGGGGCAAGAATTGAGACAGTAGAGTATTGGGGTAGGAATAGGTGCAGTGAAGGGGTATTAAGGTAGGAATAGGTGCAGTGAGGGGTATTAAGGTAGGAATAGGTGCAGTGAAGGGGTATTAAGGTAGGAATAGGTGCAGTGAAGGGGTATTAAGGTAGGAATAGGTGCAGTGAGGGGTATTAAGGTAGGAATAGGTGCAGTGAAGGGGTATTAAGGTAGGAATAGGTGCAGTGAGGGGTATTAAGGTAGGAATAGGTGCAGTGAGGGGTATTAAGGTAGGAATAGGTGCAGTGAGGGGTATTAAGGTAGGAATAGGTGCAGTGAGGGGTATTAAGGTAGGAATAGGTGCAGTGAAGGGGTATTAAGGTAGGAATAGGTGCAGTGAAGGGGTATTAAGGTAGGAACAGGTGCAGTGAAGGGGTATTAAGGTAGGAATAGGTGCAGTGAGGGGTATTAAGGTAGGAATAGGTGCAGTGAGGGGTATTAAGGTAGGAATAGGTGCAGTGAGGGGTATTAAGGTAGGAATAGGTGCAGTGAAGGGGTATTAAGGTAGGAATAGGTGCAGTGAAGGGGTATTAAGGTAGGAATAGGTGCAGTAAAGGGGTATTGGGGCTGAAAGAGACAGTGTGCTGATGTTGTCTTTCTTTCTGCCTCGTTCCTCATGTGGGTGCCTCCCTGCTCCTCCTTGTATTATTGCCTTAATAATTGTTTCTGCACCAGCTTCTGCCTCAACCTGTGAGTGTCCCTCTAAAACACCCACTGTATATTTGTATTTATGATGCAGGTGTTCGTTATAAGGACTTATTGGTGGGCGTTCCTAAGGAAATCGTAAAGAATGAGCGGCGCGTTGCGGTGTCCCCTGCGGGCGTAGAGGCGCTAGTAAAGCAGGGTTTCCAGGTGACGGTGGAAGAAGGAGCTGGCCGAGAGGCAAAGTTCTCCGACCAGCAATACCAAGCTGCAGGGGCCTCGATCACAAACACCATGGGAGCATTTAACTCGAACCTTGTGCTCAAAGTGAGGAACTGCTTCAGCTCTTATGGCCTTTGTGTAATTGGGGTATATTAATGTGTGGTTGTATTGTTGTGAGTGTAGGTGCGAGGACCAGTGTTTAATGACTCCTTGGGCCTCCATGAGGCAGAGCTGCTGAAGGAAGGTTCCACTCTGGTGAGTTTTATTTACCCGGCGCAGAATGCCGAGCTGATGGAGAGACTGGGGCAGCGTCGTAGCAC
>JBCEWE010000915.1:30000-32500 GCA_039877035.1 Silurus lanzhouensis
GACATGATGAGCAAGGTGGAGAAGCGTTCATTCCTGGGTGGAGTGGGTCTAATTAGCTCAGACTGTTGAAAGATGATGGAAAGAGAATGGTTGTGTTCACATAAGGAGGATTTCTTGGGTGTAGATTCGTCGTCTTTCCCAGATACAGTGCTATGAGAAGACAGTGTGAGGCTGCGATCCTGACAGAGAGGACGGACCTGCAGGAGTGAATGTGTTAGTTACTCCATGGGAAATGTTTCAAAAGAATTTCAAAAGGAAGATCTAAATGATGTTGCAGTGTTTATTCCTCCCAAATCTCAGCTTGCTCAATCCTACATGATGTTGTGAAACACTAACAAATAAACTGCAGTCTGGCTTTCATCACGAGGTGACATCCACTATTACTGATGTTATTATATAAACATCTCCATCTGCTCTGTGATGTTTCATCCTGATTTGTTATGATCTGATTAGATAAATAGAGTGATAATGAAATCAGCTTGATTTAATAATCGAATGGAAATGTTTCCAATAACTGTGACCTCAGGTTTGGGATTCACCCAGTGGCAGGACGCATGCCAGGGCAGCTGAACGTGCTATTGGCTGAAGCTGGGGTTCCTTATGATGTCGTTCTGGAAATGGATGAGATTAACGAGGATTTCCCTGGTGAGGTTCAGCACACACACACACACACACACACACACACACACACACACACACACACACACACACACACACACACACACACACACACATATATAAGATATGAGACACTGATTTGTGTGCTGTATGATCTAGAAAGTTCCAGATGAAGGATCACTAAGTCATGTTATATTTGATTCATACCACAATATAAATTACACACCCATGAGGATGAGGCTCCCTCTTGAGTCTGGTTCCTCCCATGGTTTCTTCCTCATACCATCTCAGGCAGTTTTTCCTTCACATCACTCTAAACTTATAGTTTAATTAACTTCTACATTCCAAATGTATACATTCCAACCTGTTTATCGCTGTATTGCTTCGAGAAACCGGTTAAAAACTCCACACAAATAAAACTAAACTTTGCTGTAATATATTTAAAAAATAAAAAATAAATGCGTTAATTTCATAAGTTGGTTCAGTTTTATTTTAAAAGCATCACATGGACTTACATAATAAACATTCCAATCAATTTAAAGTTCCTTTTAGCCGATGATGTCATTAATTCAGAAATCTGTGGATTTGTAGCTTCTAATGAAAGACTGTAAAACTGAATTTAATGATCTGCATTACAAAAAGAATGTGTGTGTGTGTGTGTGTGTGTGTAAAGTTCTCAGAAACCAGGACACACTAGTGAACTTTGGGTTTTTTCCAAACAAACAAAAAAATCGTGTCTATCACCCAGACGGAATAAAGAAACAGGAGGAATGATTTAGAATTTTCTGATAAATGAAACCAAGCAGTAACTGGAGATGATTCAGAAATTCACACTAAAGAGGATTCACTACAGAGAACCAGAGTCTGGGAACGGATTCAGAATCACAGGATTCAAATAGACAATGAATCATTTTCTGCCACTGAATCTGAAACTAAAGGTGTAGTGTTTGTGTTTGTAACAGTGGACGTTTCCCCAAAGCAGCGTTACAGAGATAAAGAGGTTCTAAAGCTGGAATGTAGAAGTTTTGTGTCTGTAAGTTTCTCCCTAATGACTGATCCAGTGGTGACTGTGGTGAAGGAAAAACTCCCTGAGTCTCGTGTTATAGTTTCATACGAAAAGGCAGAAATGTGTGTATAAAGAATCGAGTCATGTTGTGTGTCAGATACACTGTTCAACACAAAACAGCAGGACACTGATTCAAAAAATCCAGACTTACAGATTTCTATGGTGTGCTGAAGAAATCGGGGTCTGAGACACAGCGCAGTGAAACCCACATTTCCTTCCACATGAAACCGGGGTTTATCCACAGTGTGGAGATACAGTGATGAATCATGGGGCACTTTTTGTTTTGTTGAAATGTTAATCTCCTGACTGAGGTTCAGATCCTTAAAATATCATTTACAGCAGGGGTCCAAACCTCCGGGCCGCACACCAGAACCAGGCCATGGATCATCTGGTTCCGGGTCACAGAGAAACAATAAAAACCTTTAAAAATGTTCAATTTGCATTTCCCTTCACCGTCTGCATGGTTTTATTAAAACTCTGCACTGAGGAATGAAGATCCCACAGATTCTGCAGTTCCACTAAACACATCACTATTCAGAATTCAGTAGATACACATTTTTGCACGTGACTGAACGCCGAGTCAACAGCCTCAAGTCAGAGCTCAGATATATTAACACTGTGTGGGGTTCTCCAAAACCCCTGCCTCGTGTGTGTATGTGTGTGTGTGGAGACTCTGTAAGGATTAATTTTCATCCTTTAATTGTGTACAGACATGCAATGTTTTGGAGCAACAGCGTACACACAGCTGATAATCATGCAGAGCTGAGCATTCAAAGACCCCTCCCCTTGCCCACCAGTGTGTGTGTGTGTGTTTGT
>JBCEWE010000915.1:37500-42500 GCA_039877035.1 Silurus lanzhouensis
CCTGACAGTGGTGGTGGTGGGGTGTGTGTGTGTGTGTGTGTGTGTGTGTGTGTGTGTGTGTGTGTGTGTAATCCTGACCCTGACAGTGGTGGTGGTGGGGTGTGTGTGTGTGTGTGTGTGTGTGTGTGTGTGTGTGTGTAATCCTGACCCTGACAGTGGTGGTGGTGGGGTGTGTGTGTGTGTGTGTGTGTGTGTGTGTAATCCTGACCCTGACAGTGGGAATGGTTTGAGGGTGGTGTGTGTGTGTGTGTGTGTGTGTGTGTGTGTGTGTGATCCTGACCCTGACCCTGACAGTGGGGACGGTTTGAGGGTGGTGTGTGTGTGTGTGTGTGTGTGATCCTGACCCTGACACTGACAGTGGGGACGGTTTGAGGGTGGGGTGTGTGTGTGTGTGTGTGTGTGTGTGGTGTGTGTGTAATCCTGACCCTGACAGTGGGGACGGTTTGAGGGTGGTGTGTGTGTGTGTGTGTGTGTGTGTGTGTGTGTGTGTGTGTGTGTGTGATCCTGACCCTGACAGTGGGGACGGTTTGAGGGTGGTGTGTGTGTGTGTGTGTGTGTGTGTGTGTGTGTGTGTGTGTAATCCTGACCCTGACAGTGGTGGTGGTGGTGGGGGGTGTGTGTGTGTGTGTGTGTGTGTGTGTGTGTGTGTGTGTGTGTGTGTGTAATCCTGACCCTGACAGTGGTGGTGGTGGGGTGTGTGTGTGTGTGTGTGTGTGTGTGTGTAATCCTGACCCTGACAGTGGGGATGGTTTGAGGGTGGTGTGTGTGTGTGTGTGTGTGTGTGTGTGTGTGTGTGTGTGTGTGTGTGTGTGTGATCCTGACCCTGACAGTGGGGACGGTTTGAGGGTGGTGTGTGTGTGTGTGTGTGTGTGTGTGTGTGTGCGTGCGTGTGTGTAATCCTGACCCTGACAGTGGGGATGGTTTGAGGGTGGTGTGTGTGTGTGTGTGTGTGTGTGTGTGTAATCCTGACCCTGACAGTGGGAATGGTTTGAGGGTGGTGTGTGTGTGTGTGTGTGTGTGTGTGTGTGTAATCCTGACCCTGACAGTGGGAATGGTTTGAGGGTGGTGTGTGTGTGTGTGTGTGTGTGTGTGTGTGTGATCCTGACCCTGACACTGACAGTGGGGACGGTTTGAGGGTGGGGTGTGTGTGTGTGTGTGTGTGTGTGTGTGTGGTGTGTGTGGTGTGTGTGTGTGTGTGTGTGTGTGCGTGTGTAATCCTGACCCTGACAGTGGGGACGGTTTGAGGGTGGTGTGTGTGTGTGTGTGTGTGTGTGTGTGTGTGTGTGTGATCCTGACCCTGACAGTGGGGACGGTTTGAGGGTGGTGTGTGTGTGTGTGTGTGTGTGTGTGTGTGTGTGTGTGTGTGTGTGCGTGTGTGTGTGTAATCCTGACCCTGACAGTGGGGATGGTTTGAGGGTGGTGTGTGTGTGTGTGTGTGTGTGTGTGTAATCCTGACCCTGACAGTGGGAATGGTTTGAGGGTGGTGTGTGTGTGTGTGTGTGTGTGTGTGTGTGTGTGTGTGTGTGTGTGTGTGTGATCCTGACCCTGACAGTGGGGACGGTTTGAGGGTTGAGTCCCACCAGGCAGCAGCAGGTGTAGCAGTAGAGGAGGCGTGAGGAGCCGCAGGTGGAGCACTTTACCCTGCCTGAGCGATGAGCTTCATCCAGTACAGTGTGAGAAGAGACGAGTAATCCCCTCAGAGGAGCTTCATCATCATCATCATCATCATCATCATCATCATCATCATCACCACCATCATCACCCTTCTTCCTCCTTCTTCTCCTCACACACTCCTCTGATCCATCAGCAAATCCTTCATCTTTTATTACTGCTTTCTGAGACATCACTCACACTCTCACCTTCTTACACACACACACACACACACACACACACACACACACACACACACACACACACACGTGTTTCTGTTCACATTACTAGTCTACACTAAGAGATTACTATAAACATTTCTAAAACTCTTCCCTTCACAATCACACTGTGAGATAAAAAAGTGAAATTTGATGATTATTAAAGCGGAAAATCTTTAGTAGCTTCAGGACTCACCTTCCCGCTTATACCGGAAATACTCGGACTTGACACAGGAAGTGATGTGTCCTAGCTTTACATTTCGAGTATTTTTTTTTTTTTCGGGTTAAATAATTCAAATAAAAAATAAATTGTAAAAATAGGCGTAGAAACATATAATAATATATAAATACAAGATAAAAAGAAGTCATCTGCTGTTCTTTTTTTTTAACTTTTAGTCTTTACTGACGCGAGACCACGCCCACATAATGATTGTGGGCGGGGCTTGTAGTTCCTCCTAAACTGTGATGTAACTCGATATTCTAATGACCTTTACACACCTACTGATGACCTTCACAGAAACTAACGTTCATTATTTTACGACATGGAGACACAATTGTATCGGACGTCTTTGGATGCAGGAGCATGACATTTTTCCTCACTTGCACTAGGAGACCCAAACCTGCTCCATCATGACAACACCCCTGTACACAAAGTAGCTCCATGAAGATCCATGAAGATTTACAGAGATGTAGTAAATTGTAGATTTCAGCATGTTCTTAAGTTTAAGAGAAATAAATCGGAGGATAACTGGGCAACTCGGTGGCTCGGTGGCTTGCTAAAAACCTCAGTGATCGTCCAGTAGAGTGTGATCGAGGTATTGGCACCCTGGTGTAGATGTTTGTAGTGTGTTTATTCAGTGTGATTTGTTTAATATGCAGCTGACGGAACAGATGACTGTGGATAAACACTGCAGTAAAGGTCATGGAAGAGTGTGTGTGTGTGTGTGTGTGTGTGTGTGTGTGTGTGTGTGTGTGTGTGTGTTTTCCTCTGAACAACCAATCAGAGGACGGGAAAATGCTGACGCTATTCTGGGCCAGTGATCTGCTCTGTGAGGAGAATCTGAAATCTGATTGGATAAAGAAACAGAGCTGTTGGTAATATTCTCGATGGTAAAAGTCCAGCAGTACTGATTCTGAAGGTTCTGGGGAGATTAGATTCACATGGCAGCACATAGAGGCTGAAATCTGACTGGAGAAAAAATCTACATCCACATACACGTACTGAAGCAGTGCAGCCGAGAGAAACACTCCCACATGAAGAGAAGAAACTGATGGAAGAAATTAATACAATTTCATTTAACAAATATTAGAGTTTAGGATGTAAATGTAGATCAGTGCTTCTGATAGTGTTTAGACCAGCAGAGAAGATTCACTGACCCTGACCCTGACCGCCCACTACTGCTCAACAAACATCCACCTCCACCTCTACACACACCCAGCACCACCACACACCTCCACCTCCTCCACCCACATCCAGCTCTACACACATCCACCTTTACACACACCTCCACCTCCACCCCCCTACACACACACCTCCACCTCCACCTCCTACACACGCATCCACCTCTACACACCTCCACCTCCTCCACCCACATCCAGCTCTACACACATCCACCTTTACACACACCTCCACCTCCACCCCCCTACACACACACACCACCTCCACCTCCTACACACGCATCCACCTCTACACACCTCCACCTCCTCCACCCACATCCAGCTCTACACACATCCACCTTTACACACACCTCCACCTCCACCCCCCTACACACACACCACCTCCACCTCCTACACACGCATCCACCTCTACACACCTCCACCTCCTCCACCCACATCCAGCTCTACACACATCCACCTTTACACACACCTCCACCTCCACCCCCCTACACACACACACCACCTCCACCTCCTACACACGCATCCACCTCTACACACCTCCACCTCCTCCACCCACATCCAGCTCTACACACATCCACCTTTACACACACCTCCACCTCCACCCCCCTACACACACACCACCTCCACCTCCTACACACGCATCCACCTCTACACACCTCCACCTCCTCCACCCACATCCAGCTCTACACACATCCACCTTTACACACACCTCCACCTCAACCCCCCTACACACACACCTCCACCTCCACCTCCCTACACACACACCTCCACCTCCACCTCCTACACACGCATCCACCTCTACACACCTCCACCTCCTCCACCCACATCCAGCTCTACACACATCCACCTTTACACACACCTCCACCTCCACCCCCCTACACACACACCTCCATCTCCACCTCCTACACACGCATCCACCTCTACACACCTCCACCTCCTCCACCCACATCCAGCTCTACACACATCCACCTTTACACACACCTCCACCTCCACCCCCCTACACACACACCTCCACCTCCACCTCCTACACACGCATCCACCTCTACACACTTCCACCTCCTCCACCCGCATCCAGCTCTACACACATCCACCTTTACACACACCTCCACCTCCACCCCCCTACACACACACCTCCACCTCCTACACACGCATCCACCTCCACACACCTCCACCTCCTCCACCCGCATCCAGCTCTACACACATCCACCTTTACACACACCTCCACCTCCACCCCCTACACACACACCTCCACCTCCACCTCCTACACACGCATCCACCTCCACACACCTCCACCTCCTCCACCCGCATCCAGCTCTACACACATCCACCTTTACACACACCTCCACCTCCACCCCCCTACACACACACCTCCACCTCCACCTCCTACACACGCATCCACCTCCACACACCTCCACCTCCTCCACCCGCATCCAGCTCTACACACATCCACCTTTACACACACCTCCACCTCCACCCCCTACACACACACCTCCACCTCCACCTCCTACACACGCATCCACCTCCACACACCTCCACCTCCTCCACCCGCATCCAGCTCTACACACATCCACCTTTACACACACCTCCACCTCCACCCCCCTACACACACACCTCCACCTCCACCTCCTACACACGCATCCACCTCTACACACCTCCACCTCCTCCACCCGCATCCAGCTCTACACACATCCACCTTTACACACACCTCCACCTCCACCCCCCTACACACACACC
>JBCEWE010000913.1:0-27500 GCA_039877035.1 Silurus lanzhouensis
TTATAGAGGATGTATGTATTGTAATGTTATTGTAATTGTTATAGAGGATGTACGTATATTGTAATGTTATAGAGGATGTACGTATTGTAATGTTATAGAGGATGTATGTATTGTAATGTTATTGTAATGTTATAGAGGATGTACGTATTGTAATGTTATAGAGGATGTACGTATTGTAATGTTATAGAGGATGTACGTATTGTAATGTTATAGAGGATGTACGTATTGTAATGTTATAGAGGATGTATGTATTGTAATGTTATAGAGGATGTATGTATTGTAATGTTATTGTAATGTTATAGAGGATGTACGTATTGTAATGTTATAGAGGATGTACGTATTGTAATGTTATAGAGGATGTATGTATTGTAATGTTATTGTAATGTTATAGAGGATGTACGTATTGTAATGTTATAGAGGATGTATTTATTGTAATGTTATAGAGGATGTATGTATTGTAATGTTATTGTAATGTTATAGAGGATGTATGTATTGTAATGTTATAGAGGATGTATGTATTGTAATGTTATAGAGGATGTATGTATTGTAATGTTATAGAGGATGTACGTATTGTAATGTTATAGAGGATGTATGTTATTGTAATGTTATAGAGGATGTATGTATTGTAATGTTATAGAGGATGTATGTATTGTAATGTTATAGAGGATGTATGTATTGTAATGTTATAGAGGATGTATGTATTGTAATGTTATAGAGGATGTATGTATTGTAATGTTATAGAGGATGTACGTATTGTAATGTTATAGAGGATGTACGTATTGTAATGTTATAGAGGATGTATTTATTGTAATGTTATAGAGGATGTATGTACTGTAATGTTATAGAGGATGTACGTATTGTAATGTTATAGAGGATGTATGTATTGTAATGTTATAGAGGATGTACGTATTGTAATGTTATAGAGGATGTATGTATTGTAATGTTATTGTAATGTTATAGAGGATGTATGTATTGTAATGTTATAGAGGATGTATGTACTGTAATGTTATAGAGGATGTACGTATTGTAATGTTATAGAGGATGTATGTATTGTAATGTTATAGAGGATGTACGTATTGTAATGTTATAGAGGATGTATGTATTGTTAATGTTATAGAGGATGTATGTATTGTAATGTTATAGAGGATGTATGTATTGTAATGTTTATAGAGGATGTATGTATTGTAATGTTTATAGAGGATGTAATGTATTGTAATGTTATAGAGGATGTATGTATTGTAATGTTATAGAGGATGTATGTATTGTAATGTTATAGAGGATGTATGTATTGTAATGTTATAGAGGATGTATGTATTGTAATGTTATTGTAATGTTATAGAGGATGTACGTATTGTAATGTTATAGAGGATGTACGTATTGTAATGTTATAGAGGATGTACGTATTGTAATGTTATAGAGGATGTATGTATTGTAATGTTATAGAGGATGTATGTATTGTAATGTTATAGAGGATGTACGTACTGTAATGTTATAGAGGATGTACGTATTGTAATGTTATAGAGGATGTATATTGTAATGTTATAGAGGATGTACGTATTGTAATGTTATAGAGGATGTATGTATTGTAATGTTATAGAGGATGTATGTATTGTAATGTTATAGAGGATGTATGTATTGTAATGTTATAGAGGATGTATGTATTGTAATGTTATTGTAATGTTATAGAGGATGTATGTATTGTAATGTTATTGTAATGTTATAGAGGATGTACGTATTGTAATGTTATAGAGGATGTATTTATTGTAATGTTATAGAGGATGTATGTATTGTAATGTTATAGAGGATGTACGTATTGTAATGTTATAGAGGATGTACGTATTGTAATGTTATAGAGGATGTATGTATTGTAATGTTATTGTAATGTTATAGAGGATGTACGTATTGTAATGTTATAGAGGATGTATGTATTGTAATGTTATTGTAATGTTATAGAGGATGTACGTATTGTAATGTTATAGAGGATGTATGTATTGTAATGTTATAGAGGATGTACGTATTGTAATGTTATAGAGGATGTACGTATTGTAATGTTATAGAGGATGTATGTATTGTAATGTTATAGAGGATGTACGTATTGTAATGTTATAGAGGATGTATGTATTGTAATGTTATTGTAATGTTATAGAGGATGTACGTATTGTAATGTTATAGAGGATGTATGTATTGTAATGTTATTGTAATGTTATAGAGGATGTACGTATTGTAATGTTATAGAGGATGTACGTATTGTAATGTTATAGAGGATGTATGTATTGTAATGTTATTGTAATGTTATAGAGGATGTATGTATTGTAATGTTATAGAGGATGTATGTACTGTAATGTTATAGAGGATGTACGTATTGTAATGTTATAGAGGATGTATGTATTGTAATGTTATAGAGGATGTATGTATTGTAATGTTATAGAGGATGTATGTATTGTAATGTTATAGAGGATGTATGTATTGTAATGTTATAGAGGATGTATGTATTGTAATGTTATAGAGGATGTATGTATTGTAATGTTATTGTAATGTTATAGAGGATGTATGTATTGTAATGTTATTGTAATGTTATAGAGGATGTACGTATTGTAATGTTATAGAGGATGTATTTATTGTAATGTTATAGAGGATGTATGTATTGTAATGTTATTGTAATGTTATAGAGGATGTACGTATTGTAATGTTATAGAGGATGTATGTATTGTAATGTTATAGAGGATGTACGTATTGTAATGTTATAGAGGATGTATGTATTGTAATGTTATTGTAATGTTATAGAGGATGTACGTATTGTAATGTTATAGAGGATGTATGTATTGTAATGTTATTGTAATGTTATAGAGGATGTACGTATTGTAATGTTATAGAGGATGTATTTATTGTAATGTTATAGAGGATGTATGTATTGTAATGTTATTGTAATGTTATAGAGGATGTACGTATTGTAATGTTATAGAGGATGTACGTATTGTAATGTTATAGAGGATGTATGTATTGTAATGTTATTGTAATGTTATAGAGGATGTACGTATTGTAATGTTATAGAGGATGTATGTATTGTAATGTTATAGAGGATGTATGTATTGTAATGTTATAGAGGATGTACGTATTGTAATGTTATAGAGGATGTACGTATTGTAATGTTATAGAGGATGTATGTATTGTAATGTTATAGAGGATGTACGTATTGTAATGTTATAGAGGATGTATGTATTGTAATGTTATAGAGGATGTATGTATTGTAATGTTATAGAGGATGTATGTATTGTAATGTTATAGAGGATGTACGTATTGTAATGTTATAGAGGATGTACGTATTGTAATGTTATAGAGGATGTACGTATTGTAATGTTATAGAGGATGTATGTATTGTAATGTTATTGTAATGTTATAGAGGATGTACGTATTGTAATGTTATAGAGGATGTATTTATTGTAATGTTATAGAGGATGTATGTATTGTAATGTTATTGTAATGTTATAGAGGATGTACGTATTGTAATGTTATAGAGGATGTATGTATTGTAATGTTATTGTAATGTTATAGAGGATGTACGTATTGTAATGTTATAGAGGATGTACGTATTGTAATGTTATAGAGGATGTATGTATTGTAATGTTATTGTAATTTTATAGAGGATGTACGTATTGTAATGTTATAGAGGATGTACGTATTGTAATGTTATAGAGGATGTATGTATTGTAATGTTATAGAGGATGTATGTATTGTAATGTTATTGTAATGTTATAGAGGATGTACGTATTGTAATGTTATAGAGGATGTACGTATTGTAATGTTATAGAGGATGTATGTATTGTAATGTTATTGTAATGTTATAGAGGATGTACGTATTGTAATGTTATAGAGGATGTACGTATTGTAATGTTATAGAGGATGTATGTATTGTAATGTTATTGTAATGTTATAGAGGATGTACGTATTGTAATGTTATAGAGGAATGTATGTATTTGGTTAATGTTTATAGAGGATGTATGTATTGGTAATGTTATTGTAATGTTATAGAGGATGTACGTATTGTAATGTTATAGAGGATGTATGTATTGTAATGTTATTGTAATGTTATAGAGGATGTACGTATTGTAATGTTATAGAGGATGTATGTATTGTAATGTTATTGTAATGTTATAGAGGATGTACGTATTGTAATGTTATAGAGGATGTACGTATTGTAATGTTATAGAGGATGTACGTATTGTAATGTTATTGTAATGTTATAGAGGATGTACGTATTGTAATGTTATAGAGGATGTATGTACAGTAATGTTATAGAGGATGTATGTATTGTAATGTTATAGAGGATGTATGTATTGTAATGTTATAGAGGATGTATGTACAGTAATGTTATAGAGGATGTATGTATTGTAATGTTATAGAGGATGTATGTATTGTAATGTTATAGAGGATGTATGTACAGTAATGTTATAGAGGATGTATGTATTGTAATGTTATAGAGGATGTACGTATTGTAATGTTATAGAGGATGTACGTATTGTAATGTTATAGAGGATGTACGTATTGTAATGTTAATGTTATAGAGGATGTACGTATTGTAATGTTAATGTTATAGAGGATGTACGTATTGTAATGTTATAGAGGATGTACGTATTGTAATGTTAATGTTATAGAGGATGTACGTATTGTAATGTTAATGTTATAGAGGATGTACGTATTGTAATGTTAATGTTATAGAGGATGTACGTATTGTAATGTTATAGAGGATGTATGTACTGTAATGTTATAGAGGATGTATGTACTGTAATGTTATAGAGGATGTACGTACTGTAATGTTATAGAGGATGTACGTACTGTAATGTTATAGAGGATGTATGTATTGTAATGTTATAGAGGATGTATGTATTGTAATGTTATAGAGGATGTACGTATTGTAATGTTATAGAGGATGTATGTATTGTAATGTTATAGAGGATGTACGTATTGTAATGTTATAGAGGATGTACGTACTGTAATGTTATAGAGGATGTATGTATTGTGATGTTATAGAGGATGTACGTACTGTAATGTTATAGAGGATGTATGTATTGTAATGTTATAGAGGATGTATGTATTGTAATGTTATAGAGGATGTATGTATTGTAATGTTATAGAGGATGTATGTATTGTAATGTTATAGAGGATGTATGTACAGTAATGTTATAGAGGATGTATGTATTGTAATGTTATAGAGGATGTATGTATTGTAATGTTATAGAGGATGTACGTATTGTAATGTTATAGAGGATGTATGTACTGTAATGTTATAGAGGATGTATGTATTGTAATGTTATAGAGGATGTATGTACTGTAATGTTATAGAGGATGTATGTATTGTAATGTTATTGTAATGTTATAGAGGATGTACGTATTGTAATGTTATAGAGGATGTATGTATTGTAATGTTATTGTAATGTTATAGAGGATGTATGTATTGTAATGTTATAGAGGATGTATGTATTGTAATGTTATAGAGGATGTATGTACAGTAATGTTATAGAGGATGTATGTATTGTAATGTTATAGAGGATGTATGTACAGTAATGTTATAGAGGATGTATGTATTGTAATGTTATTGTAATGTTATAGAGGATGTACGTATTGTAATGTTATAGAGGATGTATGTATTGTAATGTTATTGTAATGTTATAGAGGATGTATGTATTGTAATGTTATAGAGGATGTATGTATTGTAATGTTATAGAGGATGTATGTACAGTAATGTTATAGAGGATGTATGTATTGTAATGTTATAGAGGATGTATGTATTGTAATGTTATAGAGGATGTATGTACTGTAATGTTATAGAGGATGTATGTATTGTAATGTTATTGTAATGTTATAGAGGATGTATGTATTGTAATGTTATAGAGGATGTATGTACTGTAATGTTATAGAGGATGTATGTATTGTAATGTTATTGTAATGTTATAGAGGATGTATGTATTGTAATGTTATAGAGGATGTATGTATTGTAATGTTATAGAGGATGTATGTATTGTAATGTTATAGAGGATGTATGTACAGTAATGTTATAGAGGATGTATGTATTGTAATGTTATAGAGGATGTATGTACAGTAATGTTATAGAGGATGTATGTATTGTAATGTTATAGAGGATGTATGTATTGTAATGTTATAGAGGATGTACGTATTGTAATGTTATTGTAATGTTATAGAGGATGTACGTATTGTAATGTTATAGAGGATGTATGTACTGTAATGTTATAGAGGATGTATGTATTGTAATGTTATTGTAATGTTATAGAGGATGTACGTATTGTAATGTTATAGAGGATGTATGTACTGTAATGTTATAGAGGATGTATGTATTGTAATGTTATTGTAATGTTATAGAGGATGTACGTATTGTAATGTTATAGAGGATGTACGTATTGTAATGTTATAGAGGATGTATGTATTGTAATGTTATAGAGGATGTATGTACTGTAATGTTATAGAGGATGTATGTACTGTAATGTTATAGAGGATGTATGTATTGTAATGTTATAGAGGATGTATGTACTGTAATGTTATAGAGGATGTATGTATTGTAATGTTATAGAGGATGTATGTATTGTAATGTTATAGAGGATGTACGTATTGTAATGTTATAGAGGATGTATGTACAGTAATGTTATAGAGGATGTATGTATTGTAATGTTATAGAGGATGTATGTATTGTAATGTTATAGAGGATGTACGTATTGTAATGTTAGAGTATGTATGTATTGTAATGTTATAGAGGATGTATGTATTGTAATGTTAGAGTATGTATGTATTGTAATGTTATAGAGGATGTATGTATTGTAATGTAATAGAGGATGTATGTATTGTAATGTTATAGAGGATGTATGTATTGTAATGTTAGAGTATGTATGTATTGTAATGTAATAGAGGATGTATGTATTGTAATGTTATAGAGGATGTATGTATTGTAATGTAATAGAGGATGTATGTATTGTAATGTTAGAGTATGTATGTATTGTAATGTTATAGAGGATGTATGTATTGTAATGTTAGAGTATGTATGTATTGTAATGTAATAGAGGATGTATGTATTGTAATGTTAGAGTATGTATGTATTGTAATGTAATAGAGGATGTATGTATTGTAATGTTATAGAGGATGTATGTATTGTAATGTAATAGAGGATGTATGTATTGTAATGTTATAGAGGATGTATGTATTGTAATGTTATAGAGGATGTATGTATTGTAATGTTATAGAGGATGTACGTATTGTAATGTTATAGAGGATGTATGTATTGTAATGTTAGAGGATGTATGTATTGTAATGTTATAGAGGATGTATGTATTGTAATGTTATAGAGGATGTATGTATTGTAATGTTATAGAGGATGTATGTATTGTAATGTTATAGAGGATGTATGTATTGTAATGTTATAGAGGATGTATGTATTGTAATGTTATAGAGGATGTATGTATTGTAATGTTATAGAGGATGTATGTATTGTAATGTTATAGAGGATGTATGTATTGTAATGTTATAGAGGATGTACGTATTGTAATGTTATAGAGGATGTACGTATTGTAATGTTATAGAGGATGTACGTATTGTAATGTTAGAGGATGTATGTATTGTAATGTTATAGAGGATGTATGTATTGTAATGTTATAGAGGATGTACGTATTGTAATGTTATAGAGGATGTATGTATTGTAATGTTAGAGGATGTATGTATTGTAATGTTATAGAGGATGTATGTATTGTAATGTTATAGAGGATGTATGTATTGTAATGTTATAGAGGATGTATGTATTGTAATGTTATAGAGGATGTATGTATTGTAATGTTATAGAGGATGTATGTATTGTAATGTTTATGAGGATGTATGTATTGTAATGTTATAGAGGATGTATGTATTGTAATGTTATAGAGGATGTATGTATTGTAATGTTATAGAGGATGTATGTATTGTAATGTTATAGAGGATGTATGTATTGTAATGTTATAGAGGATGTATGTATTGTAATGTTATAGAGGATGTACGTATTGTAATGTTATAGAGGATGTACGTATTGTAATGTTTAGAGGATGTATGTATTGTAATGTTATAGAGGATGTACGTATTGTAATGTTATAGAGGATGTACGTATTGTAATGTTATAGAGGATGTACGTATTGTAATGTTAGAGGATGTATGTATTGTAATGTTATAGAGGATGTACGTATTGTAATGTTATAGAGGATGTACGTATTGTAATGTTATAGAGGATGTACGTATTGTAATGTTAGAGGATGTATGTATTGTAATGTTATAGAGGATGTATGTATTGTAATGTTATAGAGGATGTATGTATTGTAATGTTATAGAGGATGTATGTATTGTAATGTTATAGAGGATGTATGTATTGTAATGTTATAGAGGATGTATGTATTGTAATGTTATAGAGGATGTATGTATTGTAATGTTATAGAGGATGTATGTATTGTAATGTTATAGAGGATGTACGTATTGTAATGTTATAGAGGATGTACGTATTGTAATGTTATAGAGGATGTACGTATTGTAATGTTATAGAGGATGTATGTATTGTAATGTTATAGAGGATGTATGTATTGTTTTATGAGTGTTTTGTAATGTATAGAGGATGTATGTATTGTAATGTTATAGAGGATGTACGTATTGTAATGTTATAGAGGATGTATGTATGTAATGTTATAGAGGATGTATGTATTGTAATGTTATAGAGGATGTATGTATTGTAATGTTATAGAGGATGTATGTATTGTAATGTTATAGAGGATGTATGTATTGTAATGTAATAGAGGATGTATGTATTGTAATGTTATAGAGGATGTATGTATTGTAATGTTATAGAGGATGTATGTATTGTAATGTTATAGAGGATGTATGTATTGTAATGTTATAGAGGATGTATGTATTGTAATGTTATAGAGGATGTATGTATTGTAATGTTATAGAGGATGTATGTATTGTAATGTTATAGAGGATGTATGTATTGTAATGTTATAGAGGATGTATGTATTGTAATGTTAGAGGATGTATGTATTGTAATGTTATAGAGGATGTACGTATTGTAATGTTATAGAGGATGTACGTATTGTAATGTTAGAGGATGTATGTATTGTAATGTTATAGAGGATGTACGTATTGTAATGTTATAGAGGATGTATGTATTGTAATGTTAGAGGATGTATGTATTGTAATGTTATAGAGGATGTATGTATTGTAATGTTATAGAGGATGTACGTATTGTAATGTTATAGAGGATGTATGTATTGTAATGTTAGAGGATGTATGTATTGTAATGTTATAGAGGATGTATGTATTGTAATGTTATAGAGGATGTATGTATTGTAATGTAATAGAGGATGTACGTATTGTAATGTTATAGAGGATGTACGTATTGTAATGTTATAGAGGATGTATGTACTGTAATGTTATAGAGGATGTATGTATTGTAATGTAATAGAGGATGTATGTATTGTAATGTTATAGAGGATGTATGTATTGTAATGTTATAGAGGATGTATGTATTGTAATGTTATAGAGGATGTACGTATTGTAATGTTATAGAGGATGTACGTATTGTAATGTTATAGAGGATGTACGTATTGTAATGTTATAGAGGATGTACGTATTGTAATGTTATAGAGGATGTACGTATTGTAATGTTATAGAGGATGTACGTATTGTAATGTTATAGAGGATGTATGTATTGTAATGTTATAGAGGATGTACGTATTGTAATGTTATAGAGGATGTACGTATTGTAATGTTATAGAGGATGTACGTATTGTAATGTTATAGAGGATGTACGTATTGTAATGTTATAGAGGATGTATGTATTGTAATGTTATAGAGGATGTACGTATTGTAATGTTATAGAGGATGTATGTATTGTAATGTTAGAGGATGTATGTATTGTAATGTTATAGAGGATGTATGTATTGTAATGTTATAGAGGATGTATGTATTGTAATGTTAGAGGATGTATGTATTGTAATGTTATAGAGGATGTACGTATTGTAATGTTATAGAGGATGTATGTATTGTAATGTTATAGAGGATGTATGTATTGTAATGTTATAGAGGATGTATGTATTGTAATGTTATAGAGGATGTATGTATTGTAATGTTATAGAGGATGTATGTATTGTAATGTTATAGAGGATGTATGTATTGTAATGTTATAGAGGATGTATGTATTGTAATGTTATAGAGGATGTATGTATTGTAATGTTATAGAGGATGTACGTATTGTAATGTTATAGAGGATGTATGTATTGTAATGTTATAGAGGATGTATGTATTGTAATGTTATAGAGGATGTATGTATTGTAATGTTATAGAGGATGTATGTATTGTAATGTTATAGAGGATGTACGTATTGTAATGTTATAGAGGATGTATGTATTGTAATGTTATAGAGGATGTATGTATTGTAATGTTATAGAGGATGTATGTATTGTAATGTTATAGAGGATGTATGTATTGTAATGTTATAGAGGATGTATGTATTGTAATGTTATAGAGGATGTATGTACTGTAATGTTATAGAGGATGTATGTATTTATATTGTTTGGAAACACTGAGATATTTTTAGTTGTGACGATGACACACAACTGTATGTTCCAGCAAAGACACAAAACACCAGCTTAATACTGTGATTTCATGAAGACAGCTGCTGATGCAGATGCAGGTTGGGGCAGCATAATCACAGTTTACAAATCCCGATCAAGAATCATGATCAAGATCTCAAAACCAGACAGAAGTCAGATGATCAGCAGGCAAGAATCAAAAACCTGGACCTAAACAAACAAACGTCTTGCTATCAACATGGACAAACACAATGGAGCAGATAGTGAAGAAGATCATGGAACTCCCTCTGCCTCCAATTCAGACTCTCAATTCAGATCCCTCGCATCATCTCTTCCTCTGCCATCCAGGAGTTACAAGATACCAAAGGTCCAGACTCCAGAGGAGCTTCTTCATAAGCTTCAAGGAGCCTCAGCAATAAACTTCACCATCTACTTCTGGAGACTTCTATATGACAATAAAGCTGTCTAATCCCTAATGTAGTCTAATATCTAGTAAATTGTTAATCTAATCTCTAATGTCTAATAAAAACACTTCATTATCCAGTAAAAGATCTGAGAGGGACATGTCTGAGCTCAGGGTTACTCTCAGAGCTTTAAGTGGTTTTGGTTTTTGCTGTTTGGCTTCTCAGAAGATCTTTCGTCCTTTTCATTTTAGCCAAGACACGGCATTCCCCTTACATCATCCCACTGCAGTGACACACACACACACACACACACACACACACACACACACACACACACACACACACACACACACACACACACACACACACACACACACACACAGGGAAACACCACAGACACTTGGAATGTGTGAGTGAGAATCTTCCTGAAATCTAATTAGATTCAAATAGATGCAGTTCTTCTCTCTCTCTCTTTTTCGCTTTCTCTCTCTCTTTCTTTCTCCCTCTCTCTCTCCTCTCTTTGCCAGTCTTTTCCTTGTTCCTGTTTCTCTCTGTCTGGCACACATTATAGTCTCTCTTAATCCAGCCCTTGCTACCTCTCTCTCTCTCTCTGTCTCTCGTTTAGTAATTAATATCACTCTGTTTCAGTAGAAATTATCAGACTGGTGATCAGACTCGAGGCAGTATGTCGTCTGATTCCAGGCATCTGTCAGTGAAACAATGAATCCTAAAGCTGTGAATAAACCAGCAGACTCATTGTGTTACTGAATACTGAGTACAGGCTGAACCCCTCACACACACACACACACACACACACTGCGACAGACTGCTTGCTTCACACCCTCTAAATATTACTCTACTGGAGGAGAACGCTGCAGAGCAATCCATCCTCTAACCTCGATCCTGAACACCACCTCACCTCACCTCTCTGAGCATCAACCAGAACCTCAAACTCTTCACTCACACCACTCTCACCAACAGAGACGATGTAAAGGTGTGTGTGTGTGTGTGTGTGTGTGTGTGTATTCTGTACTGATCCTGATTTAAAAAATGGGTTAAACTGGTTGTTGCAATGAAAAGCTCCAGTCCTGCAGATGGCGCTGTTACAATTTTATATCAATAACAGAGTCTATGCTGGTTTTCACAACACAATCAAGCCAAGCAGGTGAGGGTTATGGGCCTTGCTTGGGGGCCCCGCAGGGTCTGCCAGGCGTGTTGGGATTTGAACTCACAACCTTCTGCTCAGAAGTTTAACAGCAGCACTGAGCCGCCACTTCCCAATCTGGGGTTAAAAATCGTGTTGGAACGTTCAGGCAGTAACTGTAGCTTCTGTCTCCAAAATAAACACAACCCAAATAACGCTAACCATGTCGAAGAACCTTATTGGGACCAAAACCACACAGCAGGGCTTGGTATGTCTGTCTGTCTGTCTGTCTGTCTGTCTGTCTATTTATCTCTCGAATGTGAACCAATGTTCAGGGCTAAATATCATTTAATAATTAATATGAAAAAGAATCAATTTAGAACTCATATTCAGACAGAAGTCTAATGGAGGGACTCAAAGGTCTTTTGTTCTGTCTCTATTGTCTCTATAGAGTCTAAAGTCCTTTGTATTTTCCTATTTTAACAGTATTGGGGTTATTGCAGAAGGGCAAGTAAAATGATGTGGGGAAAAAAAATCATTTTGAATGAATTATTTCTGTAAATTAGAGACGTGATAAATACAATTTCAAGATAAAATGTTTGCAGGTGTTTTTTGTTTAAAAACAGAGGAAATGGCAGTTTAGTAAAACAGTAATTATCACAGAAAAATGCACTTCAGTCAAATCTACATTTTTACTTACATTAATATTTACAACATTTGTCCAAAGCCCTTATCCAGAGCAACTTACAATGATCACATGTATACAACTGAGCAGGTGAGGGTTAGGGGCCTTGCTGAAGGGCCCAGCAGTTTGATTGTGCTGGGATTAGATCTCTGATCAGAAAGCAAATGTCTGAACAGCTGAGCTACTGCTTTCTATATTTAAGTATAAGTCTGAGGATGAGCTTTTAATAAATTATTCACTGAAATGTCATCAGGAAAAAGAAGAAAACCAGGAAACTGCACTCATTCAGACACCTGCACAAATCCACTCGAGTGAAATCACCTGAGGTTTCTTCTGCAGAAAACTGCGGCCATGTTGTTCACCTCCATATCTTATTTAAGAAAATCATTAAACCAATTCTAGACCAAAAACTACAAAAAAAGATTTTAAGATTTTATTATTCAGTTCGAGGTCAATGAACATGTTCAGCTTTAAAGGTTTCCCGCCTCGTTCTCTTTGTTAGAACAATCTCTCCACAGGAAAAGATCAGGTAGCTCACGTGTAGGAACAGTGTCACTGAACACCTGGAAACCTGGAAACCTTTCAAGCAGGGTTTGATCACTAAACAAAAAATATACAACAGCAGCTCTGAGGAACTACCGTGAGATGCCACCACCACCGCCCCCATTCTTCACAGCCGGATCCTAAATTCTAAACACACTGTATGGCTTAAAGTATTGGGACACCTGATTTTTCCAGCCATAAGTACTTCTTCTCCAAACTGTTACCACGAATTTGGAGGTCCACAATTTTATGTGGCATGAATTTAAACTTGGAGACCCAAATCTGTTCCAGCATGACAACACTCCTGTGCACAAAGTCAGCTCTATCAACATTTGCTTTCCATGGGTTAGAGTGGAAGATCTCCTGCTATAGAGCTTTAACCCTATAACGCTGACTGCACACCAGGAACCTCCTCACCTTCTCACCTACATTAGTACCTGACTTTACTAACACTTGTGTATAAATAAGTCTCCACAGAATCAAGTGGAACATCTTCCCAGAAGAGTGGAGCTCACTGTAACAGCATATAGAGACTTAATTATTGCACATAATCTTATGCTTGGGTGTCCAAAAACTTTTGGCCATAGAGTGTACAATCAGTCCCAGACTGTATTATCCTCTTACAAGCTGAGGTACAAATCTAACGTCCACCTGAGGGCAGGTTTGATTTATTGTTAGTTAGAACCTGCCAGCTTCAGTAAATACAAATAAAACACCTGAAGCCCCACCCCCTGGCCCCACCCCTCCTGTTCTTCTGAGGAACCTGAGCTGAGACAGAGAAAGAGCTGATATTTTACTCACTTTCTTGTTCAGGTAGAAGGGGTCGAGATCCTCCAGGGGCACGGTCACCATCCCAGGAGGAATGTCCCCGTAGATGAAGGGCAGGCTCTTTCCCGCCTCCAAGTCACTGTTGGGCTTCGGCCCGCTGTCTTCATCATCGTCACGATGACTGCTGTCAGATCGGGGTTTGACAGGTTTCTTCTTCTTCTCCTCAGCGATGCGCTTCTCGATGTTAGCCAAAGACTCCCGGGTGAACTTCTTGAAGCTGTCGGGGCCTGGGGGTGCGAGCAGCGGTGCGGCCATATTGTCATCCTGCAGCAGAGCCCTCTTTATTCAGAATGCATCCAGGACAGCTGGTTCTGAGGGCCAGGACAGAACACACACACACGTAAACACACCACGTTTCCATTTCCAAAAATCTCAATAATGATCATTTTTACATCCGATAGCCGCAGTGCAAAGTCTGCTCTTATCTTCACACAACAACACAGGTTCAATCTGCGGTTCTCAGTGACCAAACCTGAAGACATGTTCCTTCAAGAGCATTTTATTCTCCTTACACATCTCACACACTTTTATTTAAAAGAGTTAGTTCCTGTCGTCACATCTGTTAGAGAAGCTCATTCCTTCAGCAACTTCTCTCTACTCTCTTCACAGGTGTGTTCCATCATGTTCTTGAGAAATCATAAAGAAGTCCACACTACAGCTCCACCTCTAACTCTTACAAAGCCCTGACACTGGAGACTCCTTCCATACATCTTACATAAACATCTCCTGTACACACATCACTAAGGGTACAATAACGTAGCAAATCAATCACAAGCTGTTTTTAATCATATGGTCCAGTGTTGGACAGTAACGAAGTCAATGTGTCACTGTACTTCAGTAGCTTCTTCACTGAACTGTTTCTATTTCAGGAGATTTTTACTGTAACTTCACTACATTTCAAAGTCGAATATTTTAGTGAAATCAGTCACTTTAACTTTTTTTATTAACGAGGATAAAAACCTAACTGACGAAACGCAGCGAATCACCAATTAGTGTCGAGCGCTCGCTGTGAACATACAGTTCAGTTCAACATCAAGCAGAACATTTAGAGAGGAATAAAGAACGAGTCATTTATTTCCGAGTGCCTTCTCTGCCTTCCTGTACGATTTCTATTTACAAGAATTCTGCTTCTAATCAAAGGAAACACACACAGGTGAACCTTTTTCATTGTGGTGGATAATTTTAATCGAGTAATTTTAATCATCATTGTAATCGTCAATTTAATCGAGTCATTTTAATCGAATCATTTTTATTCGAGTCATTTTAATCGTCATTTTAATCGAGTCATTTTAATCGAGTCATTTTAATCGAGTCATTTTAACCATCATTTTAATCGAGTCATTTTAATCGTCATTTTAATCGAGTCATTTTAATCGAGTCATTTTAATCGAGTCATTTTAATCGAGTCATTTTAATCGAGTCATTTTAACCATCATTTTAATCGAGTCATTTTAATCGAGTACTCTAACAGTCGTTTGCAGAAAACAGTTTAATTGTGTCAACAGCGTGTGATGTCAGTAAGCTGATTGGTAATTTTGACGTGTTTTTCATGCAGGGTATGAGAAGTGAAGTGTTCCTTATTAACGCAGATCAATATTTTTAAATGTTATGCTTCCACAGTGTTCTTTGCCTATTCTGGAAATATAGAACTTTGTAGTGCTGAGAGTCACATTCGAGTCTTTACACATAAACTGAGGTGATTAAGTAAAGAATCTTGTGATAAAAATGATCATATGAACATTAGAGTTATAATAAATCACTACTTTGGAAACTGAAGTACATTTGAAGATAAAAACTTTTGTATTTTACTCAAGTGAACGTTTAAATGGACACATTTACTTTTACTGGAGTCACATTTTACCTTCTGTATCTCTACTTTTACTCCACTACATGGTTGTAGTACTTTGTCCACCACTGATTAAAAGTATGTGCACCCCTAACCCACACACCCATATGCTCTTGTTGAACATCTCGGTCCAGATTAATTCTCCTTTGACCACCTCCACTCTTTTGTGAAGGCTTTTCACTAAATCTGAAGTTGTTGTTGCTGTTGTTCAGTTAGCTACAGGAGCATTCATGAGATCAGACACTGATGATGAGAAGGTCTGAGGTTCAGCTCATCCTGAAGGTGTTCAGTGGGGTTTAGAAGATTAGCGCTCTGTACAGGACAGTTTTACACCAACATCTGTGACTTAATAGAGCTCATTTTGTGTACACTCGTGCTGGAATAGTGTTGGGAAATCAAATATTTATAAATCGAAGATCAGGGACACTGTAGAGCACAGAGATGTTCTGTACACTTGTGTGCTCCAGACTTTGTAGAAACATTAATGAGAAGAAGCAGATGTGGGTGTGCTGGTCAGGGGGCACATACTTTTGGCCATACTAATATGTGAGTGAGTTGCTGTTTAATCTTTTAAAAGAGAGAAGTGTTCTATTGTGGTCCAGATTAAATACAACCATAAACACACCTACAAGAAGAGGAGTGAGATTGTGTTTATATTAGCAGCCATTTTCTCATGACATCATCAGCCTGGGGTCGAGGAAACACTGCAGTCAGTGATGCAGAAATTATTTTTGCCTTAATGCTAGCGGGATAAATGACTGATTAAACCAGCGAGCTTACTCTTCTCCTGTCATATACGAGCTCTCATCAGAAGATAAAAAATGGGCAGGATGAAGATGGTGAGAGATCGCTCGTGCCTCTGGTGAGTGTGCGTAGCTAGCAAAGCTAGCCTGTTCTGCTAAGCTAGTCTGACCATTCAACTGTCACGAACATGTTAAACACAATCATTTTTTAATGAACTGTAGGAAATCACACACACACACACACACACACACACGCGCACGCACGCACACACACGCACACACACGCGCACGCACGCACACACACACACACACACACACACACACACACACACACACACACACACACACACACACACACACACACACACAGGACAGTCCACAGCCACTAACACCATCATGCTCCCGGAGACAAACAGAAGGTGAGGTGAGAGAATTCTCCTCCCTGCGTAACTTTCCCAATCCAATATTCTATACAAAAAAACTACAAACCAATAAATCCATGTTTCCATTTCCAAATAGAAGCTCTTTATGAAGCTCAGAATTTCTTAATTATGCGAGCTTTACTTCTGCAGATTAATGAGGAGAACTTTCTCCACACTGATTTCATATTACAAATGAAAAAAGCAAACCTCTGTGGCATGATTCAGAAAGAGAGAAAGCAGCAATCTGATCTCTCTGGGGTGAAACCGCTTCAGGATCTTTTCCCTCGGATGTTCTCAGAAGCTCAGAATAAAAACCCAGAGTGATGTGAAAGAAACAGTCCGATGGTGAACGGGCCTGAGGGTGGAGGAGATGGTGGAGAAAAAGGTGGTGGTGGAGATGGTGGAGAAGGTGGTGACGCCCTGCAGTGGAGCTAAAGTGCAGCTATACGACGCATTTCCCGACTGAGACACAGCCAATACTTTAGTTACACATACAGCAGCTTTAAACACTGCCTAGAGTTTACTGCAGATAACACACACACACACACACACACACACACACACACACACACACACACACACACACACACACACACAGCTCAGATTTCTTGGAGTGTTCTTAATGCATCAATTACAATTCCTGACACTCCGAATCGCAAATTATTAATAAAATAAAGCTCTAAGCAAAAAACCTTTCATACAGACTCACAGGACTCCGGGAATCCATCCTCATCCTCCTCCTCATCCTCGAACACTGCACTATACTGTATAAAATAGCTTTTGAATATTTTAAGTCATTATAATATTCCAGCGATTCGGAAATTTTCAGTTGTTCAGTGTGTAAACAATGCCAACAAACATGTTTTACTCGTATCATATCTGTATCTGATAAAAAGGTCGGCTTTCAAACTAAAATGTTCTTTAGTTATTAATAGAGGTCGAGGCACCGATAGTTGATCACTGGAACTTTCAGCTATCGGCAAAAATTCGTACCGATAGTTTTTCCAGCTTTCGCTCCGCCATCATTACGAGAGCGGCCTCTAGAGGCGAATCACTGACACCACGGGCTTTTTGTTTTTTTTACCAAAAAGCGGTGCGATGCACGGAGAGCGCTGTATTTATTAAGTATAATTTATTCATTATATAATTATATGTATGGATATCTACATACATCTATATTTTTCTGTAAAAAAAAGTTACAAAAACTATACTGGAATAAAAAGAAATGTAAAAAGTACTATTTTATAGGGAGAGGTTTTTTACTCAGTATCCAATTTAAAAACTATCGATTGATTAACTCGATTAATTGATTCATCATTTAATCAATACTATAACAATACTACCAATGACTATTGATTGGTATCGGTAAAATCCACTATCGCTCGACCTTTAGCTGTCAGCGGACTCCAATTATTTATTTGATTCACCCACATGCATATGTATAAGGAAATATTTAGATTTCAATAGTAATGAATATGAAATGTCATAATGACAGTAATGATGCTCTATAATATGTGATAAATCTGTTGAAAAGTGACGCTCGTGTGTCTGTACACTGCAGAACAAAATAAACTAATCTAGAATTAGAAGGCAAAATAAATACATTTAATAAAATCTCCACATTAATACTGGTGCTCAGTACGGCCCGTGTGATTTTCTGTTACAGACCCCATTAAAGAAAGGAATAATTACCCTAACCATAAGAAAAAAGTTTAACAAATTAATTTTAATTAATTTGGTTCAAAGCAAAATAATAAACTGATCATTAATTGATTTGCTGTTTGTTTGAATGTGAACAAAGAATCAGTGTTTAAGGCAAAAAGCTCAACACTAGATAATGTGATTGGCTGAAATGCTGATGGTCAGTGTGTCAGCTACCATGTTGTACAGAAACACACACACACACACACACACACACAATCCAGAATGTTTCTGTTGTATGTTGTTAGCCTTTAACTAAAGCCCCCGTTTGCATTTTTCCCGAAGCCACGCCCCCTACAACCTAAAACATTTTAATGTATGTGTGTCTGCACAGGAGGCGGAGCTTTACAGAGTTACATGCAAATAAAGACCCCCCTTTGTCCTGATTGGTCAGATGTTGAAGCTTAACGATATGTCCTATTTCTTCTGTTTACAATCTAAATTTCCACTTAATCCATAAATCATGATCATGAACATCATCATGATCATCACCATCACCATCATCATCAGCATCATTGCCATAATCATCACTATCAACACCATTACCACAATCATGATCATTAACACCATCATCATCACCACCACCATGATCACCTCCACTGCTATCATCCTCCTCATCATCACCACCACTGCCATCATCACAATCATCATCAGCATCATCTTCACCATCCCTGAAATATTTTAACAATTTTCATGCTCCAGAATCAGTGCTTGGTAGAGCCATTAGATTGGTGTATGATGTGTGTATGGTGTATGATGTGTGTATGGTGTATGATGATGCGTGTATGGTGTATGATGATGCGTGTATGATGTATGATGACGTGTGTATGGTGTATGATGTGTGTATAGTGTATGATGATGTGTGTATGGTGTATGATGTGTGTATAGTGTATGATGATGTGTGTGTATGGTGTATGATGTGTGTATAGTGTATGATGATGTGTGTGTATGGTGTATGATGTGTGTATAGTGTATGATGTGTGTATAGTGTATGATGATGTGTGTGTATGGTGTATGATGTGTGTATAGTGTATGATGTGTGTATAGTGTATGATGATGTGTGTGTATGGTGTATGATGTGTGTATGGTGTATGATGATGTGTGTATGGTGTATGATGTGTGTATAGTGTATGATGTGTGTATAGTGTATGATGATGTGTGTGTATGGTGTATGATGTGTGTATGGTGTATGATGTGTGTATAGTGTATGATGTGTGTATAGTGTATGATGATGTGTGTGTATGGTGTATGTGTGTATGGTGTATGATGTGTGTATAGTGTATGATGTGTGTATAGTGTATGATGATGTGTGTGTATGGTGTATGATGTGTGTATGGTGTATGATGTGTGTATAGTGTATGATGTGTGTATAGTGTATGATGATGTGTGTGTATGGTGTATGATGTGTGTATGGTGTATGATGTGTGTATAGTGTATGATGTGTGTATAGTGTATGATGTGTGTATAGTGTATGATGATGTGTGTGTATGGTGTATGATGTGTGTATGGTGTATGATGTGTGTATGGTGTATGATGATGTGTGTATGGTGTATGATGTGTGTATAGTGTATGATGTGTGTATAGTGTATGATGATGTGTGTGTATGGTGTATGATGATGTATGTATGGTGTATGATGTGTGTATAGTGTATGATGTGTGTATAGTGTATGATGATGTGTGTGTATGGTGTATGATGATGTATGTATGGTGTATGATGTGTGTATAGTGTATGATGTGTGTATGGTGTATGATGTGTGTATAGTGTATGGTGTATGATGTGTGTATGGTGTATGATAAGTGTATGGTGTATGATGATGTGTGTATAGTGTATGATGATGTGTGTGTATGGTGTATGATGATGTGTGTATAGTGTATGATGTGTGTATAGTGTATGATGATGTGTGTGTATGGTGTATGATGATGTGTGTATGGTGTATGATGTGTGTATGGTGTATGATGTGTGTATAGTGTATGATGTGTGTATGGTGTATGATAAGTGTATGGTGTATGATGATGTGTGTATAGTGTATGATGTGTGTATAGTGTATGATGTGTGTATGGTGTATGATGTGTGTATGGTGTATGATGATGTGTGTATAATGTATGATGTGTGTATAGTGTATGATGTGTGTGTATGATGATGTGTGTATGGTGTATGATGTGTGTGTATAGTGTATGATGTGTGTGTATGGTGTATGATGTGTGTGTATAGTGTATGATGTGTGTGTATGGTGTATGATGTGTGTGTATGGTGTATGATGTGTGTGTATAGTGTATGATGTGTGTGTATGGTGTATGATGTGTGTGTATGGTGTATGATGATGTGTGTATAGTGTATGATGTGTGTGTATGGTGTATGATGTGTGTATATTGTATGATGTGTGTATGGTGTATGATGTGTGTATATTGTATGATGTGTGTATGGTGTATGATGTGTGTATAGTGTATGATGTGTGTATAGTGTATGATGTGTGTATGGTGTATGATGTGTGTATAGTGTATGATGTGTGTATAGTGTATGGTGTATGATGTGTGTATGGTGTATGATGATGTGTGTATAATGTATGATGTGTGTATAGTGTATGATGTGTGTGTATGATGATGTGTGTATGGTGTATGATGTGTGTATGGTGTATGATGTGTGTATGGTGTATGATGTGTGTGTATAGTGTATGATGTGTGTGTATGGTGTATGATGATGTGTGTGTATGGTGTATGATGTGTGTATGGTGTATGATAAGTGTATGGTGTATGATGATGTGTGTATAGTGTATGATGTGTGTATAGTGTATGATGTGTGTATGGTGTATGATGTGTGTATGGTGTATGATGTGTGTATGGTGTATGATGATGTGTGTATAATGTATGATGTGTGTATAGTGTATGATGTGTGTGTATGATGTGTGTGTATGGTGTATGATGTGTGTGTATAGTGTATGATGTGTGTGTATGGTGTATGATGTGTGTATATTGTATGATGTGTGTATGGTGTATGATGTGTGTATATTGTATGATGTGTGTATGGTGTATGATGTGTGTATAGTGTATGATGTGTGTATAGTGTATGATGATGTGTGTATAGTGTATGATGTGTGTATAGTGTATGATGTGTGTACGGTGTATGATGTGTGTATAGTGTATGATGTGTGTATAGTGTATAGTGTATGATGTGTGTGTATGGTGTATGATGTGTGTGTATAGTGTATGATGTGTGTGTATGGTGTATGATGTGTGTGTATAGTGTATGATGTGTGTGTATTGTATGATGTGTGTATTGTATGATGTGTGTATGGTGTATGATGTGTGTATAGTGTATGATGTGTGTATTGTGTATGATGTGTGTATGGTGTATGATGTGTGTGTATAGTGTATGATGTGTGTATAGTGTATGTTGTGTGTATGGTGTATGATGTGTGTGTGTATAGTGTATGATGTGTGTATGGTGTATGATGATGTGTGTATAATGTATGATGTGTGTATAGTGTATGATGTGTGTGTATGATGATGTGTGTATGGTGTATGATGTGTGTATAGTGTATGATGTGTGTATGGTGTATGATGTGTGTATAGTGTATGATGTGTGTATGGTGTATGATGTGTGTATAGTGTATGATGTGTGTATAGTGTATGGTGTATGATGTGTGTATAGTGTATGATGTGTGTATAGTGTATGGTGTATGATGTGTGTATGGTGTATGATGATGTGTGTATAATGTATGATGTGTGTATAGTGTATGATGTGTGTGTATGATGATGTGTGTATGGTGTATGATGTGTGTGTATAGTGTATGATGTGTGTGTATGGTGTATGATGTGTGTGTATGGTGTATGATGTGTGTGTATAGTGTATGATGTGTGTGTATGGTGTATGATGTGTGTATATTGTATGATGTGTGTATGGTGTATGATGTGTGTATATTGTATGATGTGTGTATGGTGTATGATGTGTGTATAGTGTATGATGTGTGTATGGTGTATGATGTGTGTATGGTGTATGATGTGTGTATAGTGTATGGTGTATGATGTGTGTATGGTGTATGATGATGTGTGTATAATGTATGATGTGTGTATAGTGTATGATGTGTGTGTATGGTGTATGATGATGTGTGTATGGTGTATGATGTGTGTGTATGGTGTATGATGATGTGTGTATGGTGTATGATGTGTGTGTGTATGGTGTATGATGTGTGTATGGTGTATGATGATGTGTGTATGGTGTATGATGTGTGTGTGTGTGTGTATGGTGTATGATGTGTGTGTATGGTGTATGATGTGTGTGTATGGTGTATGATGATGTGTGTATGGTGTATGATGTGTGTATGGTGTATGATGTGTGTATGGTGTATGATGTGTGTATGGTGTATGATGTGTGTGTATGGTGTATGATGTGTGTGTATGGTGTATGATGTGTGTATGGTGTATGATGTGTGTGGTATGGTTGTTATGATGTGTGTGTATGGTGTTATGATGTGTGTGTATGGTGTATGATTGTGTGTATGGTGTATGAGTGTGTGTATGGGTATGATGTTGTGTATGGTGTATGATGATGTGTTATGGTGTATGATGTGTGTGTGTGGTTATGATGTGTGTGTATGGTGTATGTATGATGTGTGTATTGTATGGTGTATGATGTGTGTGTATGGTGTATGATGATGTGTGTATGGTGTATGATGATTGATGTGTGTATGGTGTATGATGTGTGGTATGGTGTATGATGTGTGTATTGTATGATGTGTGTATGTGTATGATGTGTGTTGGTTATATGATGTGTGTATGGTGTATGATGTGTGTGTGTAATGGTGGTATGATGATGTGTGTATGGTGTATGATGATGTGTATGATGTGTGTGTATGATGATGTGTGTATGGTGTATGATGTGTGTATGGTGTATTGGTATGTGTTTGTTATGAGTGTGTATTGTATGATGGTGTATGTGTATGATGTGTGTTGTATGATGAGTGTGTATGGTGTATGATGAGTGTATGTGTATGGTGTATGATGTGTGTGTGTAATGGTGTGTATGGTGTATTGTGTGTGTATGTGTATGATGTGTGTATGGTGTATGATGTGTTATTGTATGATGTGTGTATGGTGTATGATGTGTGTATGGTGTATGATGTGTGTATGGTGTATGATGTGTGTATGGTGTATGATGTGTGTATATTGTATGATGTGTGTATGGTGTATGATGTGTGTATAGTGTATGATGATGTGTGTATGGTGTATGATGTGTGTATAGTGTATGATGATGTGTGTATGGTGTATGATGTGTGTATGGTGAGATGATGTGTGTATATTGTATGATGTGTGTATAGTGTATGATGTGTGTATGGTGTATGATGTGTGTATGGTGTATGATGTGTGTATGGTGTATGATGTGTGTATGGTGTATGATGTGTGTATGGTGTATGTAAGGTGTATGATGTGTGTATATGGGTGTATGATGTGTGTTGTATATTGTATGATGATGTGTGTATGGTGTATGATGGTGGTGTGGTATAGTGGTATGATTGATGTGTGTGATATGGTGTATGATGTGTGTATAGTGTATGATGATGTGTGTATGGTGTATGATGTGTGTATGGTGAGATGATTAGATGTAGTGAGTATGGTGTATGATGTGTGTATAGTGTATGATGTGTGTATGGTGTATGATGTGTGTATGGTGTATGATGTGTGTATGGTGTATGATGTGTGTATGGTGTATGATGTGTGTATATTGTATGATGTGTGTATGGTGTATGTATGGTGTATGATGTGTGTGTATAGTGTATGATGTGTGTATAGTGTATGATGTGTGTGTATGATGATGTGTGTATGATGATGTGTGTATGGTGTATGATGTGTGTATAGTGTATGATGTGTGTATGGTGTATGTAAGGTGTATGATGTGTGTATGGTGTATGATGTGTGTATATTGTATGATGTGTGTATGGTGTATGATGTGTGTATAGTGTATGATGATGTGTGTATGGTGTATGATGTGTGTATAGTGTATGATGATGTGTGTATGGTGTATGATGTGTGTATGGTGAGATGATTAGATGTAGTGAGTATGGTGTATGATGTGTGTATAGTGTATGATGTGTGTATGGTGTATGATGTGTGTATGGTGAGATGATGTGTGTATATTGTATGATGTGTGTATAGTGTATGATGTGTGTATGGTGTATGATGTGTGTATGGTGTATGATGTGTGTATGGTGTATGATGTGTGTATTGGTGTATGATGTGTGTATGTGTATGTGTATGATGTGTGTGTATGTATGGTGTATGTATGGTGTATGATGTGTGTGTATGTGTATGATGTGTGTATGTTATGATGTGTGTATGATGATTGTGTATGATGATGTGTGTATGGTGTAGATGTGTGTATGTGTATGATGTGTGTATGGTGTATGTTAAGGTGTATGATGTGTGTATGGTGTATGTGTGTATATTGTATGATGTGTGTATGGTGTAATGATGTGTGTATAGTGTATGATGATGTGTGTATGGTGTATGATGTGTGTATAGTGTATGATGATGTGTGTATGGTGTATGATGTGTGTATGGTGAGATGATTAGATGTAGTGAGTATGGTATTGTATGTGAGATGTGTGTATGGTGTATGATGATGTGTATGGTATGATGTGTGTTATGTGGTGTGATGATGTGTGTATGGTGTATGATGTGTGTATGGTGTATGATGTGTGTATGGTGTATGATGTGTGTTGGTGTATATGTGTGTATTGTTTGTTTTTTGTATGATGTGTGTATATTGTATGATGTGTGTATGGTGTATGTATGGTGTATGATGTGTGGTGTATAGTGTATGATGTGTGTATAGTGTATGATGTGTTGTATGGTGATGATGATGTGTGTATGATGATGTGTGTATGGTGTATGATGTGTGTATGGTGTATGAGTTGTATATGTATGATGTGTGTATGTGTATGATGTGTGTATGGTGTATGTATGGTGTATGATGATGTGTGTATGGTGTATGATGTGTGGTATGGTGTATGATGTGTGTATGGTGTATGTATGGTGTATGATGTGTGTGTATTTTGTGTGTTATAGTGTTTGTTGTGTTATGTGTGTATGATGTTGTGTATGGTGTATGATGTGTGTATGTATGGTTGTTATGGTGTATGATTGTGTGTATAGTGTATGATGTGTGTATAGTGTATGATGTGTGTATGTGTGGTGTATGAGTGGATGGTGTTGTATGTGTATGTGTGTTGTATGATATGATGTGTGTATGATGATGTGTGTATGGTGTATGATGTGTGTATAGTGTATGATGTGTGTATAGTGTATGATGTGTGTATGGTGTATGATGTGTGTATGGTGTATGATGTGTGTGTATGGTGTATGATGTGTGTATAGTGTATGATGTGTGTATAGTGTATGATGTGTGTATGGTGTATGATGTGTGTGTATGGTGTATGATGTGTGTATGGTGTATGATGTGTGTATGGTGTATGATGTGTGTGTATGGTGTATGATGTGTGTATGGTGTATGATGTGTGTATGGTGTATGATGAGATGTAGTGAGATGATGTGAGTATAGTGAGATGATGAGATGTAGTGAGTATGGTGAGATGATGTTGCGAGTATGGTGAGATGATGAGATGTAGTGAGTATGGTGAGATGATGTGAGTATGGTGAGATGATGAGATGTAGTGAGTATGGTGAGATGAAGTTGTGAGTATAGTGAGATGATGTGAGTATGGTGAGATGATGAGATGTGAGTATGGTGAGATGATGTGAGTATGGTGAGATGATATGTAGTGAGTATGGTGAGATGATGTTGTGAGTATGGTGAGATGACGTGAGTATAGTGAGATGATGAGATGTAGTGAGTATAGTGAGATGATGAGATGTAGTGAGTATAGTGAGATGATGAGATGTAGTGAGTATGGTGAGATGATGTTGTGAGTATAGTGAGATGATGAGATGTAGTGAGTATAGTGAGATGATGAGATGTAGTGAGTATAGTGAGATGATGAGATGTAGTGAGTATGGTGAGATGATGTTGTGAGTATAGTGAGATGATGAGATGTAGTGAGTATAGTGAGATGATGTGAGTATGGTGAGATGATGAGATGTAGTGAGTATGGTGAGATGATGTGAGTATGGTGAGATGATGAGATGTAGTGAGTATGGTGAGATGATGTGAGTATGGTGAGATGATGAGATGTAGTGAGTATGGTGAGATGATGTTGTGAGTATGTGCTTGGTGCAGTGTGTCAGCTTCAGGATGCTGCAGCAGAAGGAAGACGAGGCCTACATCCTCAGAAAAAAAGCAGTACTCAGAATAGTAAAAATATAAAACAGTAGCATGCTGATTAGAGGCTCTGGGCTTGGACCGATCCAGAGGGAGCAGGTGATGATCACGTGACAGGCTGAAGGCCTTTCTAACATTCCTGTGCTTTACAAAGCGTCCGGAAGTGCAGACTGTATAGCGGCAGGTTCAGATTACAAAAAGCCAAGCCAACCTCTAAATCTCCTTCCTCAGGATACAGTAACGGCACACACACACACACACACACACACACACACACACACACACACACACACACACACAAATTT
>JBCEWE010000913.1:30000-50561 GCA_039877035.1 Silurus lanzhouensis
GAGAGAGAGAGAGAGAGAGAGAGAGAGAGCTCTGCGGCAGAGGCGTCCGGGCAACACACACACACACACACACACACACACACACACCTATCTATATATCTGTATATAAATACACATATCCATGTACACATGCCAAACCCCTAATCGCGCACGCACACACACACATGCTGTGCAGGACATAAAGCGCGTGCTCACCTTTCACACAGATCCGCTCAGGTGTGTTGGAGCTCGAGATGCCCAGAGAACCCGGGAGGAACTGCGGATGTCGCCATATTGTTGCTGCTCTTCTCCTCCTCCTCCTCCTCCTCCTCCCCAGCGCGCGCGGACAACCTGCATAATTGATGACTCTCAGCAAAAAAGAAAAATGTTAGGGAGCGTCTGCAAAGAACCACACACACCTCCACACGGACACACCGCGATCCAGAGATCCTCCTGCCCTCAGCCCAACCCCGTGGTCTTTAAAGGGGGATCTTTTTTTTAGGCCATTTGCCAGATGACCTTCTCTCATCCAGAGCAGGGTAAAATCATCTCATTCCTACAGCTTAGGGTTAAGGGCCTTGCTCAAGGGCCCAGCAGTGGCAGCATAGTGGGTGCTGTGATTTGAACTCATGACCTTCTGATCAGAACTCCAACATCTTAACCACTGAGCTACCACCTCCCCTATTTGGCAGTAGCTCCACCCACACCATTCACTTTTACTCAAAGCAGAAATAACAAGCTAGCATCCTAACACACTTCCACCTGAAAACTGCACTCAAACTTGACTCCCAAAACAGAACGTGCAACTGAGCATGTCATCGTTCATGTCAGAATTCCATATTTACATTTAATTCAACTGGCTGAGGTCCTTATCCAGAGTCATTTACCATGATCTCATTTATCCACGGATTCATCTCGTTTCAGGGCCGTGTTCAGGGGACCAGATTGGTGGTGCTGGGACTTAAACTCGCAACCTTCTGATCAGAACTAACACTAACTACCATTGAATTCCAGGTCAGAAACCCAGGGAGCATCTGCCTTCATTTGTTATGACAACAACCTGATGAATCTCCAACACACCTCACATCTCAGAGAACCACATCCTCTCAGTGGATCTGCTTTCTTCTTCCTGTGAGGTGATGCCAGTGAACTGGTCAGTCTAATCAAAGAGCTCCTGTAACTAGCCAGCGTGGTAGATCATGTTAGTATCTAAGGTGAGAAGTCTGATCCTGCGATCCGTATCTGTTTTCTAGAGTTCTGATCTAAAAATGCTAAGTCTTGATACATGAGATTGGATTTGTAAAATTAGACAGCATTTAAAAAGCTTTCAGAAATGAAAAGCTGCTCTTTATTCATGTTTTTCAGATTCAAAGACTCGCAATGCCAATATGTTCTGATTCTAATCTTGATCCTGATCCTACAGCGATTCCAGACCAAAATTCTGGAAATGTTGTGATTTGGAAAGCAATATTACAGCATGAGACCTCTCACACAAGACACAAACACGCTAGCTAGGTAACCGCTAAGCCCAGAGTAGAACACAAATCATTTAAATCAAATTCTTCAGCATTCATTATTTTCATTAGTCTTTATTTTTTAGCTGTTTAGAGCTGATTTATCACGATGTGATGTTCCTATTTCCTAAATTCCTAATTAAGTTACACGAGGAGCGCTTTGTGTTCCATCATCACCACCACCACGGGGGAAAGGAACTTCCTGATACACTAAACATGCTGCCAGATGACAGCAAACTGTTTTTGTTTGTTTGTTTGTTTGTTTTGCGTGGCTATTTTACATATAATGGCACCCCCTAGTGGCCCAAGTGATTCTCATCTCACTGCTTCTCATCACACACCACTGATTCCACTGTAAGCGGCAGAAATGAGAACTTTATCTATTTACAACAATGAACACTTTTTGTGGAACAGGTTTATGTCGTGTTTATATACAATTTTATCAAATAAATAAAAAAGTCTGTAAAAAAAAAAAGAAAAAACCTCAAATGTGCCGGATGAAAAAAATATGATTTCGTCTTATACAGATCCAAATTCTGGTCTGTGTATCTAAACTTCTGGGGTTTTTATGTCTAATTGTGGAACTGCAGAAGCAACACATCTCAGCTTATTTAGTCTGTAGAGGTAGTTGTGCTTCCTAATACACACCTAATGATTTTTTACCAGGTATCAGCTATTTAACAATTGTGGTGGATGAAGTACATAAAGCATGTAGTAGAGTGAAAGTAGATCCAGAAGGTAAAATGTGACTCAGTAAAAGTACAAAATGATTTGCCTTTAAATGTACTTTTTGTGTAAAAACTCGAATGTGACTCTCAGCACACTGATCTATTAATAGAATGAGATTAATGGCTCAAACACTGATTAAAAATCAAAATGATCATGAACCCAAAACCTTCTTTTTAACCACTTGAAGAAAATTGTGCAAATAAGCCACTGGTGTGTTGTGGTGAGTTCAAGTCTGGAGTTTCTTTCATCATTTATTCCTCTCTAAATGTTCTTCTTGCTGGTGAACTGATGCTGAACTGTGTTTTTGTGATCAGTAGATGCACCAAAGCTGCGATCAAAACCAGTTTAAAAAACGCTCGCCCCTGATTGGTTGCTTGCTGAGTGCTTAAGCAGTTAAGGTTTTTATCCACTCAGAAATCATAAGGAAAGACTGATTTCACAAACTGTAGTAAAAATTAAGATATTTGACGTTGAAATGTAGTGAAGTTAAAGTTAAAGTTTCCCCAAGTGGAAATACTTCAGTAAAGTACAGATACATGAAAAAACGTCTTAAGTACAGAAACAAATTACATTTACTTTGTTACTGTTCAACGCTGCATTTTAATAATAATTAGTCACCAGTCTGCAGTATGAAAGTCTCCTTTCCACCATTTTACTTCCCAAATTTGGGAAAGTTGGAAATAAATAAACCTTATTAGCCTTGGGGACTCCAGAAGCAGAAAGAGTCACTGAGACATGTTCACTGGACATAAACTCCAGCTGTGAAATGTGTGAAAACATGTTTGTAATCAAGGATTTTAGGATCTGATCATTGATTTTTCCATACAATTGAAAGCTGATTGATTAGAAGGTGCTGATTCACTTGCTGAAGCTCAGACAATAATGGCAGCTATAAAATCACAGGTTCACCTTCATGCATGTTTATGGTGCCAACCTACGCATGTTTTTGTGTGGGTGAAACTTCATGTTCCCAGATTTTATGTGGGTATTGCATGGTGCACAATTGTGAATTTTTTTATGCGAAGACATTTATTTAACTTTTCTGGAAGAAGTCTCCAGTGTCAGCACTTTGTAACAGTATTTATTCTGTATTCAGGTATACCTGTATGGACTTTACTTTACTTTGCTTACAAACATATTGCTACAGTATATCACCTGATTATCCAATCACTTACCAATCAGGAGCTGCTAACATTGTTTTGTAGGGTATAAACACGTTCTTTTGTACTTTTGCAAATACTCCAGAGACTCATACAACTTGTCTGGACCATGTCTTCTATTCTCCCAATGCCCTGACTGAACTGTCTAAGCAGAGCCAATCTTTGATTTCATCCCCAGTAATAGCAGCAGCTTCAGGTGGTCATGAGTTTAAATCGCAGCACCACTGGGCCCCTGAGCAAGTCCCCTAAAGCAGCGGTCCCCAACATTGTTTGCACCACGGACCGGTCTTTAATGTGTGGAGGATGAATACAACAAAATAAAATGATACAAGCATAAAAACTGGTATTTTCTAAATCTAATAATAAACGTGAATCCACTGTGTTGTTTTTTGTTCATTTTTCTCTCTTGGGGGTTTGGATTTAGCGGTAATGTATTATGTGTTAGCGGCCGGAGCTCCTTTAAGAAGGTAGTGGATGGAGGTAAGTCATGTGACCGGAGCTCCTTTAAGAAGGTAGTGGATGGAGGTAAGTCATGTGACCGGAGCTCCTTTAAGAAGGTAGTGGATGGAGGCAAGTCATGTGACCGGAGCTCCTTTAAGAAGGTAGTGGATGGAGGTAAGACATGTGACCGGAGCTCCTTTAAGAAGGTAGTGGATGGAGGTAAGATGTGTGACCGGAGCTCCTTTAAGAAGGTAGTGGATGGAGGTAAGTCATGTGACCAGAGCTCCTTTAAGAAGGTAGTGGATGGAGGTAAGACGTGACCGGAGCTCCTTTAAGAAGGTAGTGGATGGAGGTAAGACATGTGACCGGAGCTCCTTTAAGAAGGTAGTGGATGGAGGTAAGACGTGTGACCGGAGCTCCTTTAAGAAGGTATTGGATGGAGGTAAGACGTGTGACCGGAGCTCCTTTAAGAAGGTAGTGGATGGAGGTAAGTCGTGTGACCGGAGCTCCTTTAAGAAGGTAGTGGATGGAGGTAAGTCGTGTGACCGGAGCTCCTTTAAGAAGGTAGTGGATGGAGGTAAGTCGTGTGACCGGAGCTCCTTTAAGAAGGTAGTGGATGGAGGTAAGACGTGTGACCGGAGCTCCTTTAAGAAGGTAGTGGATGGAGGTAAGACGTGTGACCGGAGCTCCTTTAAGAAGGTAGTGGATGGAGGTAAGACGTGTGACCGGAGCTCCTTTAAGAAGGTAGTGGATGGAGGTAAGACGTGTGACCGGAGCTCCTTTAAGAAGGTATTGGATGGAGGTAAGACGTGTGACCGGAGCTCCTTTAAGAAGGTAGTGGATGGAGGTAAGTCGTGTGACCGGAGCTCCTTTAAGAAGGTAGTGGATGGAGGTAAGTCGTGTGACCGGAGCTCCTTTAAGAAGGTAGTGGATGGAGGTAAGTCGTGTGACGGAGCTCCTTTAAGAAGGTAGTGGATGGAGGTAAGTAATGTGACCGGAGCTCCTTTAAGAAGGTAGTGGATGGAGGTAAGTCATGTGACCGGAGCTCCTTTAAGAAGGTAGTGGATGGAGGTAAGTCATGTGACCGGAGCTCCTTTAAGAAGGTAGTGGATGGAGGTAAGACGTGTGCCCGGAGCTCCTTTAAGAAGGTAGTGGATGGAGGTAAGTCATGTGACCGGAGCTCCTTTAAGAAGGTAGTGGATGGAGGTAAGTCATGTGACCGGAGCTCCTTTAAGAAGGTAGTGGATGGAGGTAAGTAATGTGACCGGAGCTCCTTTAAGATGGTAGTGGATGGAGGTAAGTAATGTGACCGGAGCTCCTTTAAGAAGGTAGTGGATGGAGGTAAGTAATGTGACCGGAGCTCCTTTAAGATGGTAGTGGATGGAGGTAAGTAATGTGACCGGAGCTCCTTTAAGAAGGTAGTGGATGGAGGTAAGTAATGTGACCGGAGCTCCTTTAAGAAGGTAGTGGATGGAGGTAAGTAATGTGCCCGGAGCTCCTTTAAGATGGTAGTGGATGGAGGTAAGTAATGTGACCGGAGCTCCTTTAAGAAGGTAGTGGATGGAGGTAAGTAATGTGACCGGAGCTCCTTTAAGAAGGTAGTGGATGGAGGTAAGTCATGTGACCGGAGCTCCTTTAAGAAGGTAGTGGATGGAGGTAAGTAATGTGACCGGAGCTCCTTTAAGAAGGTAGTGGATGGAGGTAAGACGTGTGCCCGGAGCTCCTTTAAGATGGTAGTGGATGGAGGTAAGTAATGTGAACGGAGCTCCTTTAAGAAGGTAGTGGATGGAGGTGAGTCATGTGACCGGAGCTCCTTTAAGATGGTAGTGGATGGAGGTAAGTAATGTGACTGGAGCTCCTTTAAGAAGGTAGTGGATGGAGGTAAGTCATGTGACCGGAGCTCCTTTTAGGAAGGTAGTGGATGGAGGTAAGACATGTGACCGGAGCTCCTTTTAGGAAGGTAGTGGATGGAGGTAAGACATGTGACCGGAGCTCCTTTTAGGAAGGTAGTGGATGGAGGTAAGACATGTGACCGGAGCTCCTTTAAGAAGGTAGTGGATGGAGGTAAGTCATGTGACCGGAGCTCCTTTAAGAAGGTAGTGGATGGAGGTAAGTCATGTGACCGGAGCTCCTTTAAGAAGGTAGTGGATGGAGGTAAGACGTGTGACCGGAGCTCCTTTAAGAAGGTAGTGGATGGAGGTAAGTCGTGTGACCGGAGCTCCTTTAAGAAGGTAGTGGATGGAGGTAAGTCATGTGACCGGAGCTCCTTTAAGAAGGTAGTGGATGGAGGTAAGTCATGTGACCGAGGCATCATGACCTGCATCAAGAGTGAGTCATAGACAGATGTGGAGGAGAAAATTCAGGAATTTTCCACAATAAAACATCGTTCAGAATCAGATCATAAATAAAACAGAAATAATGTAAGTTATGTATTCTTTCTGTGAGGCCCACCGGTACCAACTGACCCACGAACCGGTGCCGGTGGGTTGGGGTCCACTGCCCTATTGCTCACCTGCTAAGGTGTGTAAATGAGATCATTGTAAGTCTGAATTGATTTTTATTTAATTCCAAATTGGTAAATATTTTAAATATCACAATATATAATGTGTTAAATAAATAATTCCTTCACGGGCAGTACCACTGGATTACAGCCTCTGGGGGGCGCTGCACATTATGAGTCTGCATCTCTGGTGTGTAGGTTGTGTTTTATTTACATTTTAATGTTTTTGTCATGTTATTGGACAAATATTGATTGTGAACTGCTCCAGATGTTGTAGGTGCACAGTTGTGGTTGTAGTGTGGAGGTTTGGAGTGTAACTGGGTTTGTTGGTGTTTTTCACCTCCAGATGTGAAACGTCTCTCTGTAATGCAGCGTGTTGTTATATTGTGTTTTTGTATTGTATTGATGGTTTCTATAATTGTGATGTGATTGTGGTGGATTAAGTCGATTACGTCCTCACTGAAAACCCAGGTACCAAATACACGACCCACAACTGCACTGGACAAACACAAAGTCTTACAAAAGGGGCGCAAAAACTTGAGAGAAGGCAGGAGGCTCTGAAACAAACTGATAGAAAACTACACACCGGTTAGAAAACCCGGGAACAGGGCAGGAGACTCGAGACACACAAACTCGGAACCAAGAAATCACATAAGTAACATTAAAACATAACATATTCTTAACGCTGGATGAATATATTTTCTTTATAATTGTTTCCTCCAATTAAGGAGACACTGCATGTCTTCCCTCACCACATCCATGAACCTCCTCCTTGTTTTTCCTCTTTTCCTCCTTCCTGATGTCTCCATCCTCAGCATTCTCCTACTGATATACCACATGTCCAAACCATCTCAATCTCACCTCCCACACCTTGTCTCCAAAACGTCCTACATGCTCTGTCCCTCTAATAAACTCATTTCTAATCCTGTCCATCGTCGTCACTCCCAACAAACATCTCTACATCTTCAGCTCTGCTACCTCCAGCTCCACCTCCTGTCTTTTACTCAATGCCACGGTCTCTAATCCATACAACATCTCAGGTCTCACCACAGTCCTATAAACTTTCCCTTTCACTCTCACAGATACTCTTCAATCACAAATCACTCCTGCTATCACTCTTCTCCACCCACTCCACCCTGCCTGCACTCTTTTCTTCACTTCTCTAACACACTCTCCATTACTCTGCAGTCTTGACCCCAGGTACCTGAACTCCTCCACCTTCTCCACCTCTTCTCCCTGCAACTGCACCCCTCCACTGCCCTCCCTCTCATTCACACACATGTACTCTGTCTTACTCCTACTGACTTTCATTCCCCTTCTCTCCAGCGTGTACCTCCACCTTCTCCAGGCTCTTCTCCACCTGCTCCCTCCCTCTCACCACAAATCACAATATCATCCACAACTACAATACCACAACTCCTCTCTCCACCCTGTCGTACGCTTTCTCTAAATCCACAAACACACAATGCAGCTCCTTCTGACCTTCTCTATACTTCTCCATCAATATTCTCAAAGCAAATAAGGCATCTGTGCTGCTCCTCCTCGGCATGAAACCATACTGCTGCTCACAGATGGTCACCTCTTCTCTCAGCCTGGCTTCCACTACTCTTTCTCAGAACTTCATGATGTGACTGATCAACTTTATTCCCCTGTAGTTACTGCAGGTCTGCACATCTCCCTTATTCTTAAAGATCAGTACCAGCACACTCCTTCTCTATTCCTCAGGCATCTTCTCACCTTCCAAAATCCTGTTAAACAATCTAGTTAAAAACTCCACTGCATCTCTCCTAAACATCTCCACACTTCTACTGGTATGTCATCTGATCCAACCGACTTTCCACTCTTCGTCCTCTTAATCACTGCTCTCACTTCCTCCTTACTAATCCTATCTACATCCTGCTTCACCAACTCCACATCATCCAACCTTCTCTCTCATTAATTTTCCTCATTCATCAATTGTGTTTTAGCTTAGAGGTTTATTCTTCTCTATTTTATCATATTATTAATTAAATTATATTACTTTTTTCAATAAATCACCTGCAAGAGTGCAGTGTTTGACGCAGCTTATTTGCATAAAAAACACCCACAAAACTCCTCAAAACGTCATTAAAAGTAAAGTGCACTGACAGCTGAGAGAAGGAACGAGTGATCAGGGTAAAGTGTAAGACGGAGAACAGGAGAGAAGATGTGGTCAGACTGCCTCAGAGTGGGTGACGACAGGTATACTCACAAAGCCAAAGCTAACGCTAAGGTGCTCTCACTCTCTCTCTCTCTCTCTCTCTCTTTCTGTCTCTGGGTCGAGTTAAACATGCTCCTGAGGATCCAGTGATCACTGTTCCTGCTCCTCTCCTGAGATCTTCCCACTTTATCCTGGTCTGCCTTTGGATGATGTTCTCTTCGATCGAAGGTGACTCTGTGCAGCTGGAGATGTTTCTCATCTACACCCTGGAGATCATGAAACTCCAGAGTAAGATCAGGAGCTTTGAGGATTTGGACTGTAGTTAATATCTACAGTCTGCTACACTGACTCAGGACTACAGTTTGCTCTGATCTCCATCACTGCACCTCAACATCGTTTATCTGTAATAAATGGACATTCGGTGGAACCCAGATGAGGATGAGGTTCACTCTTGAGTCTGGTTCCTCTCAAGGTTTCTTCCTTCTGCATCTCAGGGAGTTTTTCCTTCACCACAGTCTCCACCGACTTGTTCATCAGAGACAAACTTACACTTATAAATAAATAAGATGTTCTTTGTATCACAACATAAGCAGATCAGCAGATTGGCTCTGTACTTGTACCTTGAACAATGGCAATAAAGTTGAATCTAATCTGATCGAATCTAATCTAATGTGTACAGCTGCTTTAAAACTATGTTCATTGTTAAAAGTGCAAAACAAATAAACATGAATTGAATAGAAATTTTCTTTATTTGAGGATCTTTGTATACTTGCAGGTATGTAGTTTCTGAGTGTTTGATATAAATTACATGCTGCACAATCTGCACTCTTTGCTACACTCCTACTGTACAATATGTATAATATCTTATCCTCACACTGGATGTTTAGGATTAGGAATTTATACATTGTAAGGAGACCAAGCACCAAAATACTTCTACTGGTTAGGGAGTCTATGGGGAGCCTATAAAACCTTGCACCTTGATCCATAGTAATGAATTAAATGTCTTTACTATGGATCAAGGTGCATAGAGCATGAAACAACAAGAGGAACATCAAACATAAATAAATAAAGAGTAGACATTAGACATAGGAGAGTTAAATCCAGATACTGAACTGGACCTTTCACCAAATGAAAACATTTGGCACATTATGAATTGAATACTACAACAAAGAAGAGGCAGGACTGTTAAACAGCTAGAATCCTGTATTGGACATTAATGGGACAACATTTCTCTCCAAATCTCCAGCAGCTGCCCTGCTCAGGTCCCAGACCTATTCAATCTGTTGGTATAAGATGACGTGATGCTACACAGTGTTCAGTGATGCGACGTGATTCTACACAGTGTTCGGCGGTAGTGTAGACTCTGTAGTGCACTACGGAGTGTGTAGTAAACGGCGCTAGTGTAGACTCTGTAGTGCACTACGGAGTGTGTAGTAAACGGCGCTAGTGTAGACTCTGTAGTGCACTACGGAGTGTGTAGTAAATGGCGCTAGTGTAGACTCTGTAGTGCACTACGGAGTGTGTAGTAAACGGCGCTAGTGTAGACTCTGTAGTGCACTACGGAGTGTGTGGTAAACGGCGCTAGTGTAGACTCTGTAGTGCACTACGGAGTGTGTAGTAAACGGCGCTAGTGTAGACTCTGTAGTGCACTACGGAGTGTGTAGTAAACGGCGCTAGTGTAGACTCTGTAGTGCACTACGGAGTGTGTAGTAAACAGCGCTAGTGTAGACTCTGTAGTGCACTACGGAGTGTGTAGTAAACAGCGCTAGTGGAGACTCTGTAGTGCACTACGGAGTGTGTAGTAAGCGGCGCTAGTGTAGACTCTGTAGTGCACTACGGAGTGTGTAGTAAACGGCGCTAGTGTAGACTCTGTAGTGCACTACGGAGTGTGTAGTAAACGGCGCTAGTGTAGACTCTGTAGTGCACTACGGAGTGTGTAGTAAACGGCGCTAGTGTAGACTCTGTAGTGCACTACGGAGTGTGTAGTAAACGGCGCTAGTGTAGACTCTGTAGTGCACTACGGAGTGTGTAGTAAACGGCGCTAGTGTAGACTCTGTAGTGCACTACGGAGTGTGTGGTAAACGGCGCTAGTGTAGACTCTGTAGTGCACTACGGAGTGTGTGGTAAACGGCGCTAGTGTAGACTCTGTAGTGCACTACGGAGTGTGTGGTAAACGGCGCTAGTGTAGACTCTGTAGTGCACTACGGAGTGTGTAGTAAACAGCGCTAGTGTAGACTCTGTAGTGCACTACGGAGTGTGTGGTAAACAGCGCTAGTGTAGACTCTGTAGTGCACTACGGAGTGTGGAGTAAATGGCGCTATATACACATGTATACATATATAATCTCAATGTGTCAGCTGGAACGGTGTAGAGCTGGAACGGTGCATCTCTGAATTCTGGATCAGTGGTGATGTCTCTGGTGTGTATCAGGGTTTGGTAGATGCCAGGAGAACTGGGCTAACTGAAATCGTTATGTTCTTTTCATCAAGTATTGAAATCTACACTGATGCTGGACCTGATGTACTGAATAACCGCTACCATGAGACCATGTAATAATTTAACACATTTATTCAGTCATCTAATCAATACATCAATTTCCATATCATTCCTATTTATTATATTTATTTTAGGTCATATATATACGAGGTGGTATCAAAAAGGTTTCGAAACGTATTTTGTAACACGCCAGCAGATGGCAGCAGAAAGCTGCACGCACAGTCACGGGGAGCACCGGCCTTCATAATTCAGTGTGCCAAAAGACAACAGGAGCTGTGTAACTGGTGCTTTACGTGAAGTACCACATCTGCTGTTCGGGCCACGTGTGCACCCTGGCACCGAGCTCCTCCTCACACGTGAGTTTCTCTCCAGAAATGGCACGATCTCACTCCCGCACCCTATTCACCAGATTTGGCTCCTGTAGACTTCGCCCTCTTCCTAAAGATGAAGATCCAGCTCGCTGTTTTGACACTGGTGCAAAGACCCGGCGAGAATCGCAGAAGGGTTTCGAGACGCTTTGAAAAGAAGACTTCAGGACACGTTCCAGAAGAACACTGGGAGCTGTGTTTTTGTGCAAGGGCACTGTTTAGAAGGTGATCGTGTAGAAATGTAAATAAATAAAGTACTTTTTTGTGAATAGTGGAGCATTAAATTTTCCCTTCACTTGAACTTGGAGACCCCTAGATCTGTACCAGCATGACAATAACCACTGTGCACAAAGCAGCTCAATGAAGATCTGCTGTCTATGGGTTGGAAGTGTGTGGAAGATCTCCTGCTATAAAGCTCTAAACTCTATTGAACACCATCTCACCTACATCAGCACCTGACTTTACTAACACCCTTGTAGCTGAATGAATCTCCACAGAAATCTCTACAAAATCTAGAAAATCTTCCCAGACAAGTGGAGCTCATTATAACAGCAAATGGAGACTAAATGTGGAATGAGATGTTCAGAAACTCTATATAACTTGAAGATTGAAATGAAATATTTTTTTTATTGATTCCTGATGAATAATGAATATGAAGTGTGTGTGTTTCCTCAGGAGAACCTCAGCATGTTCTTATTCACAGGCGTGTGGACGTGTCGTGTTGCTGAACACCTCTCCCGTGTGATGGTTTCTGAGCGTATCGTTGGAACCAAAGCTCCTCCCACGCACCGAACCCTGAGGAAGCCTCTGTCCCGTGTGAAGACGCCGGTGTTGATGGAGATGACCCATCTGTGTGAAGGTCTTCCCGCAGTGTGGACACTGATACGGCTTCTCCCCCGTGTGAGTGCGCTGATGGTTTCGGAGCGTGTCGCTGGATCGGAAGCTCTTGCCGCAGTGGGAACAGCGGTAGGGTTGCTCTCCGGTGTGAACGTGCTGGTGTTGTTTGAGATTACTCAGACTACTGAAGCTCCTCCCGCACGCTGAGCAGTAATAGGGTTTGACCCTGGTGTGAACGCGCCGGTGTAACTGAAGCGTGTACTCTCGGTTAAACATTTTCTCACACTCGGAACAAGAGTAGCGTTTATCTCCTCGGTGGATGTGAAGGTGCTGGTGAAGATTAAACCTCTGTGCAAAACTCTTGGCGCAGTGCGAGCAGCGGTACGGCTTCTCTCCCGTGTGGATCTTCTGGTGTTTCATCAGATTGCTTCGATCGATAAAACCTCTTCCGCACTGCGAACACCGAAACGGTTTCTCTCCTTCGTGGATGCGCTGGTGCCGTTTCAGATTGCGGAGGCAGTTGAAGCTGTGACCGCAGAGCGCGCAGCGGCAGACCTTCTCCCCCGTGTGGACCCGTTCGTGCTTCACCAGGCTGCTGCAGTCCATAAAACTCTTCTCACAGCGAGAACACGGGTACGGTTTCCCCCCGGTGTGGACGTGCTGGTGTCGTACGAGATGAACCTTTTGACTGAAACCCAGGTGACACTCTGAGCACTGATACGGCTTCTCCCCCGTGTGGACGAGCTGGTGCTGTTTTAGATTGCTCCTTTTGGTGAAGCTCTTCTCACAGTGTGGACAGTGATACGGCTTCTCGCCCGTATGCACAAGCTGGTGCTGTTTGAGATTACTCCTTTTAGTGAAACTCCTCCCACACTGAGAGCAGCCATGACCTTCATGCTGAACTCGTCTGTGAGCTCCATCATCAGCTGGAGCAACTGATGACTTTTGTGGACTGCTGGAACGGTGTGTCATCTCGGCTGACTTCATCGTCCTAGGATCTCGAGATGTTCTGCACTTGGACAGCAGGAGGAGACCCCACTCATAGCTGCACCATAAAAAAGGGAAAAGGTTCAATATTATTAATAAACACAATTCGGGTCATTTATGAAACATTTCCTCTCAAAACACAAACATTCCATATGCTGTTAAACTGGAACCAAACTGCTGATCTTTTGGTTCAGATGGAAAACTTCCAGAAAAATAGAAGATATGATACTGTTGGACCTGAGCTGGAGAGGAAAAGGGGTCAAATAAATAAATCCTCTATCAAGCAATCAATCAATAATCTATCCACCTATCATTCATCCATTATCCATCCATCACTAATCCATCCCTTATCCATTCATCAATTGTTTTATTCATCTATCTATTTATTCATCTAATTGATTATTAGACCGACTGATTAATTAAAATAGTGTAGACTCTGTAGTGCACTACGGAGTGTGTAGTAAACGGCGCTAGTGTAGACTCTGTAGTGCACTACGGAGTGTGTAGTAAACGGCGCTAGTGTAGACTCTGTAGTGCACTACGGAGTGTGTAGTAAACGGCGCTAGCGTAGACTCTGTAGTGCACTACGGAGTGTGTAGTAAACAGCGCTAGCGTAGACTCTGTAGTGCACTACGGAGTGTGTATTAAACGGCGCTAGTGTAGACTCTGTAGTGCACTACGGAGTGTGTAGTAAACAGCGCTAGTGTAGACTCTGTAGTGCACTACGGAGTGTGTATTAAACAGCGCTAGTGTAGACTCTGTAGTGCACTACGGAGTGTGTAGTAAACAGCGCTAGTGTAGACTCTGTAGTGCACTACGGAGTGTGTAGTAAACGGCGCTAGTGTAGACTCTGTAGTGCACTACGGAGTGTGTGGTAAACGGCGCTAGTGTAGACTCTGTAGTGCACTACGGAGTGTGTAGTAAACGGCGCTAGTGTAGACTCTGTAGTGCACTACGGAGTGTGTATTAAACAGCGCTAGTGTAGACTCTGTAGTGCACTACGGAGTGTGTAGTAAACGGCGCTAGTGTAGACTCTGTAGTGCACTACGGAGTGTGTAGTAAACGGCGCTAGTGTAGACTCTGTAGTGCACTACGGAGTGTGTAGTAAACAGCGCTAGTGTAGACTCTGTAGTGCACTACGGAGTGTGTATTAAACAGCGCTAGTGTAGACTCTGTAGTGCACTACGGAGTGTGTGGTAAACAGCGCTAGTGTAGACTCTGTAGTGCACTACGGAGTGTGTGGTAAACGGCGCTAGTGTAGACTCTGTAGTGCACTACGGAGTGTGTATTAAACGGCGCTAGTGTAGACTCTGTAGTGCACTACGGAGTGTGTAGTAAACGGCGCTAGTGTAGACTCTGTAGTGCACTACGGAGTGTGTAGTAAACGGCGCTAGTGTAGACTCTGTAGTGCACTACGGAGTGTGTATTAAACGGCGCTAGTGTAGACTCTGTAGTGCACTACGGAGTGTGTAGTAAACGGCGCTAGTGTAGACTCTGTAGTGCACTACGGAGTGTGTAGTAAACGGCGCTAGTGTAGACTCTGTAGTGCACTACGGAGTGTGTAGTAAACGGCGCTAGTGTAGACTCTGTAGTGCACTACGGAGTGTGTGGTAAACGGCGCTAGTGTAGACTCTGTAGTGCACTACGGAGTGTGTTGTAAACGGCGCTAGTGTAGACTCTGTAGCGCACTACGGAGTGTGTATTAAACAGCGCTAGTGTAGACTCTGTAGCGCACTACGGAGTGTGTAGTAAACAGCGCTAGTGTAGACTCTGTAGCGCACTACGGAGTGTGTATTAAACAGCGCTAGTGTAGACTCTGTAGCGCACTACGGAGTGTGTGGTAAACGGCGCTAGTGTAGACTCTGTAGCGCACTACGGAGTGTGTGGTAAACAGCGCTAGTGTAGACTCTGTAGCGCACTACGGAGTGTGTAGTAAACAGCGCTAGTGTAGACTCTGTAGCGCACTACGGAGTGTGTGGTAAACAGCGCTAGTGTAGACTCTGTAGTGCACTACGGAGTGTGTAGTAAACAGCGCTAGTGTAGACTCTGTAGTGCACTACGGAGTGTGTAGTAAACGGCGCTAGTGTAGACTCTGTAGTGCACTACGGAGTGTGTAGTAAACAGCGCTAGTGTAGACTCTGTAGTGCACTACGGAGTGTGTGGTAAACAGCGCTAGTGTAGACTCTGTAGTGCACTACGGAGTGTGTGGTAAACGGCGCTAGTGTAGACTCTGTAGTGCACTACGGAGTGTGTGGTAAACGGCGCTAGTGTAGACTCTGTAGTGCACTACGGAGTGTGTGGTAAACGGCGCTAGTGTAGACTCTGTAGTGCACTACGGAGTGTGTGGTAAACGGCGCTAGTGTAGACTCTGTAGTGCACTACGGAGTGTGTAGTAAACGGCGCTAGTGTAGACTCTGTAGTGCACTACGGAGTGTGTAGTAAACGGCGCTAGTGTAGACTCTGTAGTGCACTACGGAGTGTGTAGTAAACAGCGCTAGTGTAGACTCTGTAGTGCACTACGGAGTGTGTAGTAAACGGCGCTAGTGTAGACTCTGTAGTGCACTACGGAGTGTGTAGTAAACGGCGCTAGTGTAGACTCTGTAGTGCACTACGGAGTGTGTAGTAAACGGCGCTAGTGTAGACTCTGTAGTGCACTACGGAGTGTGTAGTAAACGGCGCTAGTGTAGACTCTGTAGTGCACTACGGAGTGTGTAGTAAACGGCGCTAGTGTAGACTCTGTAGTGCACTACGGAGTGTGTAGTAAACGGCGCTAGTGTAGACTCTGTAGTGCACTACGGAGTGTGTAGTAAACGGCGCTAGTGTAGACTCTGTAGTGCACTACGGAGTGTGTAGTAAACGGCGCTAGTGTAGACTCTGTAGTGCACTACGGAGTGTGTAGTAAACGGCGCTAGTGTAGACTCTGTAGTGCACTACGGAGTGTGTAGTAAACGGCGCTAGTGTAGACTCTGTAGTGCACTACGGAGTGTGTAGTAAACGGCGCTAGTGTAGACTCTGTAGTGCACTACGGAGTGTGTAGTAAACGGCGCTAGTGTAGACTCTGTAGTGCACTACGGAGTGTGTAGTAAACGGCGCTAGTGTAGACTCTGTAGTGCACTACGGAGTGTGTAGTAAACGGCGCTAGTGTAGACTCTGTAGTGCACTACGGAGTGTGTAGTAAACAGCGCTAGTGTAGACTCTGTAGTGCACTACGGAGTGTGTAGTAAACAGCGCTAGTGTAGACTCTGTAGTGCACTACGGAGTGTGTAGTAAACGGCGCTAGTGTAGACTCTGTAGTGCACTACGGAGTGTGTAGTAAACAGCGCTAGTGTAGACTCTGTAGTGCACTACGGAGTGTGTAGTAAACGGCGCTAGTGTAGACTCTGTAGTGCACTACGGAGTGTGTGGTAAACGGCGCTAGTGTAGACTCTGTAGTGCACTACGGAGTGTGTGGTAAACGGCGCTAGTGTAGACTCTGTAGTGCACTACGGAGTGTGTAGTAAACAGCGCTAGTGTAGACTCTGTAGTGCACTACGGAGTGTGTGGTAAACAGCGCTAGTGTAGACTCTGTAGTGCACTACGGAGTGTGTAGTAAACGGCGCTAGTGTAGACTCTGTAGTGCACTACGGAGTGTGTAGTAAACGGCGCTAGTGTAGACTCTGTAGTGCACTACGGAGTGTGTAGTAAACAGCGCTAGTGTAGACTCTGTAGTGCACTACGGAGTGTGTAGTAAACGGCGCTAGTGTAGACTCTGTAGTGCACTACGGAGTGTGTAGTAAACAGCGCTAGTGTAGACTCTGTAGCGCACTACGGAGTGTGTAGTAAACAGCGCTAGTGTAGACTCTGTAGTGCACTACGGAGTGTGTAGTAAACGGCGCTAGTGTAGACTCTGTAGTGCACTACGGAGTGTGTAGTAAACGGCGCTAGTGTAGACTCTGTAGCGCACTACGGAGTGTGTAGTAAACAGCGCTAGTGTAGACTCTGTAGTGCACTACGGAGTGTGTAGTAAACGGCGCTAGTGTAGACTCTGTAGTGCACTACGGAGTGTGTGGTAAACGGCGCTAGTGTAGACTCTGTAGTGCACTACGGAGTGTGTAGTAAACGGCGCTAGTGTAGACTCTGTAGTGCACTACGGAGTGTGTGGTAAACGGCGCTAGTGTAGACTCTGTAGTGCACTACGGAGTGTGTAGTAAACAGCGCTAGTGTAGACTCTGTAGTGCACTACGGAGTGTGTAGTAAACAGCGCTAGTGTAGACTCTGTAGTGCACTACGGAGTGTGTAGTAAACGGCGCTAGTGTAGACTCTGTAGTGCACTACGGAGTGTGTAGTAACGGCGCTAGTGTAGACTCTGTAGTGCACTACGGAGTGTGTAGTAAACAGCGCTAGTGTAGACTCTGTAGTGCACTAGTGTAGGGAGCAGAAACCGTTTAGGATTGAGCCACTGTTAGCCGAGTTGAAGTTACCTTGATGTTTCCAGCAGAACGCAGTGAAGCTCCTCAAATTCAGCTCCAGCGGATCAGATGGAAGTGTGGAGGTAAAACCCTGTCAGAAATATTGGAATGGAAAGATGATTAGTAGAGTCCGAGATCAGATCATCAATCAGCAACACTGCCGCACGCCTTCTTCTATTCCTGTAACACAACGCGACCTGGACGCTCACAGCGACACCTACTGGACAATCAGTATATTACACTCTACACCCGGGTATAGTATAACATTAAATAAATTTTAATTACATTTCATTTAAATTAAATGCTCTATTACTAAAAGAATCGGGACACCAACTGACTTATAATAATTGGACATTTGGTTTTACCCAGATGAGCATGAGGTTCCCTTTTGAGTCTGGTTCCTTCCGAGGTTTCTTCTTAATGTATCTCAGGAGTTTTCCCTTCACTTCAGCCAGGAGACCCAAACCTGCTCCAGCTGGTTCCTCTTAGAGTGGAAGATCTCCTGCTATAGAGCTCACAATCACTTCTCCAAAATTCATTGTTTCTTCTCTGGTTTCTTTGATTTGCTGATGATTTAACGATGTACAGCAATGCACTACGTATGTGGACACCATCTGGCTAGAGTTTTAGCTAATGGTTTGTAATGGTATTGGGAGTGAAAACCATTAGAAGTATCTGTTGTGATTTATTTTTTCAGTGTTTGATCAGTAGCAGGTCATTTAGCACTTTACTCAGCACTGTTTCTGCGCAGTGATGAGGCCGAAATCCTGACTGATACGTTTCAGAAACGCTGTTCCTTTAAAATTGCACAATTTGATTCCGTATTTTCTCGCAGTCTGCTTTAAGGTGCATGTATTAGAAGAACTTTACATGGATGTGATGGTCAGGTGTCAAAAAAAAATTAATTCAATCTCTAGTAATCCTAGTCATCAGTAATCCCAATCTTCTGTCAGTTTGGACCATAAATTAATGAAGAAGCAGATCCTTATTAAAGTCCTCAGCACAGTCTCAGACCTGATTGTGTTCACTGTAATAAAGGCCTCAGTTTATGAATCTAATTCTTTGATGCAGATTTGTGTGAAACTGCTTTTTGACAATGTGCATTGCTTATAGATGATTCAGGAACACAATCAGAAAATTCAGGGGTAAACCAGACAAAAACATCTGAGGGGCAGTTCAGGTTTATTTCTGTAGTGATTTTCACAACAGACATTGTCTCCAAGCAGCTTTACAGAATTTAACAGTGAAGGTGAAGGTGTGTGTTTATCCCTGATGATCACCATGGAGACTGTGGTGAAGGAAAAACTCCCTTAGATGTTATGAGGAAGAAACCTTGAGAGGAACCAGACTCCAAAGCAGAACCTCATCCTCATGTGGGAGACATCAAGAGTGTGATTATAGTCTTTAAACACTACAGAACACTGGAGAGTGAGAACTAACATGAGCACTGGAGTGTGTGATTATGACTGATGATCTTCCTACAGTCTTTTACAGTCATTATGGTTATAAAACCAGGAGCTACTGAGCAACTCATAAAATAACTCAACATCTGAGATCATCACAGATCCAACACCAGCTTCTCCATGCCAGAGCCTTTAAACACTCCAGGAGGTCCAGTGTCCAAACTCCACATGACGTGGAATCTAAATGGCAGTGGTACGTCTCTAGATGGTTTGGAATGTTTGCAGCATCTACTTCTTTAAAGGTCCATAATCTTCATGAGGTGGGACGTGACTGGAGCTGGAGGAACCTCAGGAAGCCTCGGGATGGGGAGAGAAAGAGAAGCAGTGGAGAGGAATTAGCGTAGCTGCTGTTCATGATATTAACAGCACAAGTTGATAATGTGATGTGATCAGATGTTCTGGAGCACAAGGTTATGATGTGATGTGTGTTATGTGTAGAACTCGCTAAAAACATACGTCTTTAATCTACACTTAAACTGGGAGAGTGTGTCTGAACCCCGAACCAAGTAATGAAACTCAAAACTTGTCGTCATGCCAACCAGAAATAAGTGAAAGAAAAGCCAGAAGAGAATCTGTATGAAGGTTCCTCTTTATTCATGGTCATTATTTTTTACCCAAAACCACACAGTTTACAGAGAAATCATTTGGGTAATGACATTAAATGAAGATCGTTGTGGACATGTTGAAGACGTTCTAACCGCATTCTCATACTCACAGGATTCACAAAGTCCTGCACATGCTCACTTTCATCTTCATCCATCGATCTCATTATAGGCACAATGGTCATATAACACCCATGATATTCTTTTTCTCTCCCTCCCTGCCCCCCCCCCCTCTCTCTCTCCCTCACTATTTCTCTCGCTCCCTCTCTCTCTCTCTCTCCTTCAACAGTACACACCTGAAATCATTCACATGGGTATTCATTTATATTGTAAATAAAAGTAAATTCACCTTCACAGCAAAGAATCCAGTGTATTATTTATTATATTACACATTTACTTGTAAACTTTATGAAAACAAATATATATTTTATACTTAAAAACTCAGTTTGTTGAATGTTTTTTTTTCTAACTTGGTCATTATTATATAATTCAACAACCGATTCAGAGCAGTGAAATGAAATCAGTTCAGATTGTAATCAGAAGTTTGTCGTGTCACCACCAACACGCAGAAGAGCATCAGCAGACTGAGGCTGCGTCCGTGGATGAATTAGAACCGTTTAAATGGCTTGTTCTGATCACACTGAACCCTCAGTAACGTGCGAGTAACGTGTGAAGACGGGCCACAGACCTGCGCCGGTCCGAACACACTGCCGGCATAGTGCTGAAAGGAATGCACAGTGTGTGTGTGTGTGTGTGTGTGTGTGTGTGTGTGTGTGTGTGTGTGTGTGTGTAATTAGGGCTAAAACGATTCGATACAAAAAGACATCAAGGCAAGTTATTTCAAGATACTTTGTTTAG
>JBCEWE010000384.1:7500-10000 GCA_039877035.1 Silurus lanzhouensis
ACTTCAAGAGAGGAAGCAATAGTGTGTCTGAGATACAAGAGACTTAATCTGTTGTAGAAGTGTTCAGAGAACTCTCAACTGAATGAACAGAAAAGTGAATGAAAGTGAGACCAGAAAAGTGGAGGATGGAGGCGATGTGGTGAGATATGATGAGATATGATGAGATATGATGAGATGTGGTGAGATGTGGTGAGATGTGATGAGATGTGGTGAGATATGGTGCCGATGTGGTGAGATGTGGTGAGATGTGATGAGATGTGGTGCGAAGTGGTGAGATGTGATGAGATGTGGTGCGATGTGGTGAGATGTTTTAAGATGTGATGAGATGTGGTGTGATGTGGTGAGATGTGATGAGATGTGGTGCGATGTGGTGAGATGTTTTAAGATGTGATGAGATGTGGTGTGATGTGGTGAGATGTGATGAGATGTGGTGCGATGTGGTGAGATGTTTTAAGATGTGATGAGATGTGGTGTGATGTGGTGAGATGTGATGAGATGTGGTGTGATGTGGTGAGATGTGGTAAGTTGTGGTGCCGACGTGGTGAGATGTGATGAGATGTGGTGAGATATGATGAGATGTGGTGAGATGTGGTGAGATGTTGTGAGATGATGATTCCAAATAGTTTATTCTCTTAATTTCATAGTTTTTCCTTCAGGTGCTCTGCTGCTGTTGCTGCTGCTGCATTGTCACTGAGTGAATTTCCATCCAGTCAGATTTCAGCATCACATCACGTACTGCCCTAACGCCAGCACTGTGAGCACTGTGGGATTTTTAACATGAAATCCATGTTGCTTGAAGCTGTTGCTGTAACCAATCAGATTGCGAGTTGGTCACTCCAGGGCCCTCTAGCAGGCGTACAATAACATCAGCACTTTCACGTCCTTTGATTGGATGATCAAAGAGTGTCACTAGTCAGAGCTCACAAACTGCATCTGTAGAAAACTGCACAATCTCACATGCATTCACTTACAGGAACTTTAAAAAGACTGATGTTTAAAGAAAAGCTGGACATGGTGAGGAAAGTTTGACAAAACAGTTCAAAAAAGTTGTTCAGCTTTTTCATGAACCATTCATACTTTTGATGTGATGAGCTGAATATCAGTGCTTCTGCTGGAGATGATGTATGTGGAGGTGCAGTCGTGGCTCCAGTGAAAGGAGACATGTTGAATTGTGTTCTTTGGGTTTTTTGCTTTAGTGATGATGTTCATTCTGACTGTATGAGATCCTGTGTGTGATGCAGCGCTCTGTTCTACTGCACTTCTCTATAATACTGATGGTTTCTATAGATGTGGCATCAAAATGATGGGATTAAGAGGTGGATTAGATCATGAAGAACATCACGGAAGGCTGAGGAGTGAAATACATGACCTGATTTGACCTCATTTGACTGTTACAAAGCACTGAAACTGGAGACTCCTTCCATTCATGTTACATTCATGTCCACAAAGGAAAACTCCACCATAGCACATTACACATGTTTATGTGGTGTGTTCACGGTGTGGGTCTGTGATGAGGAGCTGCTACTATAAAAACCATAATAAGTAATAATAATTATTCCCAGAGCTGCTGCACAGAAAACTGTTCAACATCTTCTGACCAATCATAATCCCAAATTTATCAGAGCTGTGACAGCGGACACACAGGATTAGTGACACCTCGAACAGGTTCTATCAGCACTGGATATGAGGAACATCTCCTCAAATAAGTTCTTGATTAATATTATAATTAGAGCTGCTTGTGGGGACATTGTAGTGAATTCTTGCATTTCAGTGCTGCTGTTTCATCACTTCCTTCAGGCTGCAGCTGTTAAATCTGCGAACGACAGGCAGGAATCCAATCTAAAATAAAGTGTACAAACAAATAAACAATCAATTATTGGAATAAATTCCCAGAGGAGCCTTAAAGCACTGCTGATTAACGGCAAGTGTAATTAAATCCGGTGTTGACCTCCACTGTGACTCAGGCTCTATCTGTGATTGCAGGTTGAAAGCTTGGGAGAAGGGGGATGAGGAGAGTTTCACATGCTGGAGAGAGAGAGAGAGAGAGAGAGAGAGAGAGAGAGAGAGAGGGAGAGGGAGAGGAAGGGAAAGAGGGAGGGAGAGGGAGGGAAAGATAGAGACTCAGAGACTCCAGAGAAGAAACACACACACGCTGTGAATAAGCACTGATTTCAGAGATGAAGGGATGGATCCAAGAAATAAAACGAAAAATGATTCAGGAGAGAAGATGAGGTGGAGAGAGAGAGTGAAAGAGAGGAGAGAAAAGGAAGGAAATCATCAGCCTGTTTTTGCTCTTATCCCACAGCCGACGCTCCACTGAATCATGCCGATAAGCGGATCCGTGCTGCTCGTCCTCAGCTGGTGTGTGTGCCTGAGTGTGTGTGTGGAGGACGCTGAGACTCCGGAGCCACACAGAGACTTCTCATTTCCTGCTGAACCCTCTCCGAGCTCACACAGTCCAAAGAAGGCTTTAACACCGGAGCATGAGGAGAACCAGGAG
>JBCEWE010000384.1:20934-43434 GCA_039877035.1 Silurus lanzhouensis
GAACATCTCAGAGAACTGCAGAGCACCGCGCAGCGTGGGCCGAGTTCACGCCATCGACCCCGACACGGGACACAGCACCAACATAGAGTACACACACACACACACACACACACACACACACACACACACACACACACACACTCCTTATTTACACTTCCTTACCCTTTCTGTCAGCCACTGACCCCTCACTGACCCTCTCAGGTACTCGATTGCCCCCGAGTCTGACCCCAGGGCAGTTTTTCGTATCTCCCCCATCAGTGGCCTCATCACGGCGGTGAAGGTGTTGGATCGAGAGCGTGAGCAGTGGCACAACATCACGGTCACTGCTGCTCAGAGAGGTATTACTCACACACACCTGACACTTAAAGAATAGAACAGAAGGATCTGTGTGTTATTATTAAACCACTGCATCTCACCATCAGACTCTTCACAGGCCACCTGACTATCAGGTCCATATCAGGTTCTTCTCAGGTGTATAGGAGAGATCTCTACTCTGTTGTGTTACAGTTTCCATAAGAACATTAAGGTCATGACCTCCTCAAACCAACACCTCTGAGATGAACTGGAACTGGAGAGTCTTTATCATCAGAGTCTGATCAAATCAAATGATTTATTTGTCATTATTAATGAACTCAAAGTCCTAAACTGCCCATGATGTTGCTCTATATAGGTCATGGGTTATTTTCACTCATCCTAATGAGATGCTTTGAGCGATTTGAAGATGGCTGCTCTGGATCTTTCTATATCCTGGTGCACCATGTAGTGAATAATTCGTGTTTTTAAACAGACGTATGTGTTTTTCTCTGCATCGTTATTCAGGACGTGATTCCGTCTTTCTGATTTTACCCCCTGTTTTCTCTCAATCCTAGACAGCCCCAATCAGGTTTCCAGGGTAGTGGTTGCCATAGAAACGCTGGATGTAAATGACAACCCCCCTGAACTGGATGGACCGTACGAGACAGCAGTGTGTGACACCAGCACCACCGGACAGGTCTGGCCTTTACCACCTCCACCAATCAGAAACATCCAGACGTCTGCATGAAATCAAAATGAGAATAAATATACAATCTATATATAAAGAGTCACACATCAGAGCCATAACACACATGTGTGTGTGTGTGTGTGTGTGTGTGAATGTGTGCGTGTGTGCATGCGCACATGTGTGTGTGTGTGCGTGTGTGCATGCGCACGTGTGTGTGTGTGTGCGTGTGTGTGCGTGTGCGTGTGTGTGTGTGTGTGCGTGTGTGTGTGTGTGTGTGTGCGTGCGTGTGTGTGTGTGTGTGTGTGTACCTGTGTGTGTGTGTGTGTGTGTGTCAGGTGGTGCAGGTGATCCGGGCTGTAGACAGAGACGAGATCAGCTCCAGGTCAGCTGTACTCTTCAGCGTATCTCCACACAGCAGCCTGTCTCTGAACTTCAGCACCCAGGCAAGAGGAAGTGAGCTCTGTTCCTCTCTTCCTTCATCTGTCTCTTAATTCTCATGTCCAGGAAGAAACCCTGCATGTTTTTGTATTAATGCTCACAGCTCAGATTAGAAAGAAGAAAAAGAATATAGATGTGTAAAAGTGGAGGAGATCCTAGGACAGGGACAGGAGGCACAGATTTCAGGGGGTACTGATCAGATTGCAGGGGGTTTTGATCAGATTGCAGGGGGTTCTGATCAGATTGCAGGGGGTTCTGATCAGATTGCAGGGGGTTCTGATCAGATTGCAGGGGGTTCTGATCAGATTTCAGGGGGTTCTGATCAGATTGCAGGGGGTTCTGATCAGATTGCAGGGGGTTCTGATCAGATTGCAGGGGGTTCTGATCAGATTTCAGGGGGTTCGGTAAGCACTGCTGCACTGGCTGAGCTGCTGAGTTTGTTTTAAATGGTAACAACATAGTTGCTTATTTTGTTTAATATTGTATAAACTCCGCCCCCTTTTAGATCACACAGCCAATCTGCTGCTCCTCTCCTCCTTGAAACCCCTCCCTCGTCCCTCCTCTTCTCCTGTACTCTCTGTAAAAGTCCCCGTAATTCTGCGGGACAGGGGGTCTGAGCTGAGCAGCACGGGGACAGTGACAGTGACACTGTGCCCCTGCCAGAACGGAGGGATGTGGGTAGAGGAGAGAAGGAGAGGGATGGATGGAGGGAGGAGTGGTGAAGGAGAGGTGTTGATGGCATGGGAGAGACACAGGGTGTGTTCATCTCTTCCCACTTCCTCCATGCTGCTGGGCTTCAGCTCCACTGCCATGCTGATCATCCTGGCCTGCTCCTCCGTCCTCATGGGTACGCCCACATCTACACCTTCTTTCTCTTTACTCTCTTTCTTTATCTGTTCATTTTCTTTCGAGGATTTTTTTTTTACTTATATGTGTTCTTTTAAATACATTTTTACATCTATCCACTCATGCACTCGACAATCTGTCTATTCATCCTACCTTCTGTTTTCAGATCATCCATCCATCCATCCATCCATCCATCCATCCATCTATCCATCCATTTATCCATCCATTCATCCATCCATCCATCCATTTATCCATCCATTTATCCATCCATCCATCCATTTATCCATCCATCCATCCATCCATCCATCCATCCATCTATCCATTTATCCATCCATTCATTATACTTACCGTTTACCTATTTTTCAATTCTGGCAAATATGTACCAGTTTATCTGTTCAGCTGTCTATACATTTTTCCTATCGATCAGTTCTTACTTTCTCCATCCATCCACCAATTCATTCATTTGTTTTCCATCCATTCATCAACCAATCATTTTTCATCTAACATTTTTCTCTATCCTAACAATCATCTATTCATTTTCTTTTTCTCCATCCATCCACTCTTCCATCCATCCACTAATCCATTACATTTATTCTTCTGTTCTTCTAACCATCTACCAACTTTTCCTTTTCAGATCAGTTCATTTTTACTTCTTCTTTTCATCTATCTGTCTCAAATATAATAAAATATTCATACTGTAAATACACTCTCCTTTTTTTCTCTCTCTCTCTCCCCCTCCCTCTCTCCCTCTCTCTCCCCCTTCCTCTCTCTCTCTCCCCCTCCCTCTCTCCCTCTCTCTCCCCCTTCCTCTCTCTCTCTCCCTCTCTCTCCCTCTTTCTCCCTCTCCCTCTCTCTCTCTCCCCCCTCTCTCCCTCTCCCTCTCTCTCTCCCTCTCTCTCCCTCTCTCTCCCCCTCTCTCTCCCTCTCCCTCTTTCTCCCCTTCCTCTCTCTCCCTCTTTCTCTCTCCCTCTTTCTCCCTCTCCCTCTCTCTCTTTCCCCTCTCTCCCTCTCCCTCTCTCTCTTCCCCCTCTCCCTCTCTCTCTCTCCCTCTCTCTCCCTCCCCCTAACTCTCCCTCTCCCACCCCCCTCTCTCTATCTCTACCTTTCTCTCCCTCTCTGTCCCCCTGCCTCCCCCTTCCTCTCTCTCCCTCTTTCTCCCTCTCTTTCTTTCTCCCTCTCCCCCTCTTCCTCCCGCTCTCTCTCTCTCTCTCTCTCTCTCTCTCTCTCTCTCTCTCTCTCTCTCTCTCTCCCGCTCTCTCTCTGTAGTAGTGGTCTTGTCTCTCTCCATGCAGAGGAAGAAGAGTGATTCTCTCTCTCCAGTGGAAAATGATGAGATCAGAGAGAACATTATTACATATGATGATGAAGGTGGAGGAGAGGAAGACACAGCTGCGTTCGACATCACTGCGCTGAAGAGCGTCCCACACGCCATACACACGTGAGTCACAGAGAGAGAGAGAGCGAGTGTGTGTGTGTGTGTGTGTGTGTGTGTGTGGGAACAACACATTACTATTATTATTGTTATTATTATTATTGTTGTTGTTGTTGTTGTTGTAGGCGAGGTGCAGGTTCTGTTCCTCTGTATGGACCTCTGTGCTACAGCATACACACAGCGAGCAGAACACACAACATGATTGGTGTGTGTGGGTCTCGGCTGGACCGGGATAAACCTCACACACTCCCCAGTGGATACACCCTGAAAGCTGGGCTGTTAGAACCGGGTTTCACGCTCACAGAACCGCCGGAGGAGAGTAAAAGACCTGATCAGAACCAGGCCATAGATTCTGCTAAAAAAAAACAGACAGGAAGTGATGTCATCACTCAAGAGCAGGTAATACAATAATATTCACTAATGACACTGTTCATTTATATCCCTTTTCTTAAAGTTCTTTTTCTCTCCTTCTCTCTCTTTCTCCCCCCTCTCTCTCTCTCTTTTTCTCTCCCCCCCCCTCTCTCTCTCTCCTTCTCTCTCTTTCTCTCTCTCCCCCCCCTCTCTCTCTCTTTCTCTCCTTCTCTCTCTTTCTCTCTCCCCCCCCTCTTTCTCTCCTTCTTTCTCTTTCTCTCTCTCTCCCCCCCCTCTCTCTTTCTCTCCTTCTCTCTCTTTCTCTCTCTCTCCCCCCTCTCTTTCTTTCTCTCCTTCTCTCTCTTTCTCTCTTTCACCCTCCCCCCCCTCTCTCTCTCGCTGTGATCAGGCCCCATCATCTCTAAATGACTTTGCAGACTCGGTCGGATCACATACAGCTCACTTTCACTCTTCCATCTCCTCATCTGTCGCTCCGGATGACATCACGCATCCAGACAGCACAGGAAACAGCACAGCTCCATTTAGAACCATGGAAGGAACGTTAATGAGAGCTGGCGGAGAAATACATCTGACCGGAACTCCTTTTTTGTACCTAAACCCTGGACAGAACTGTGTTCAGCACCTGGTCAGGCTGCACGTTGAAGGGCGGAGCTTCTTTAGACCTGATTTAGGGGGTGTGGCTCTCCCTCTGACTCTTAGGGTAGAGGAACTACTCCAGCACCAACTTGCCCGTGTGACCTTTGACCCTATGCAGCCTCCATACGATTCACTGCAGATGTACGAACATGAGGGGGTGGAGTCAGAGACTGCATCACTCAGCTCTTTGGAGAGTGAAGGAGATGGAGGGATAGAAGGAGAGAACTTAACTGATTGGGGACCCAAATTCAACAAGCTGCTGGAGATCTTCAGAGAGATGAAACAGGAGAAAGATGGAGGGAAGAAACAGGAGGAAACGAAGGAGGGACAAAAACATAGAGAGCAGCAGAAGAGTGCAGAGGAAGTGCACGGAAAACAGGATAGTGGGAATAAAGAAGGATGTCTCTTTAGAGAGATGAGAGAGTAAATGATGCAGAAAAAAGAGTGCCATTTAACATGTTGATCATAAGAGAAAGATGGAGGGAATAAAGAGGAGAAATGAAGGAGTATGGACAAGAAAGGAGCTTGTCGATGAAAAGCATTAAAGATGCAAAGAAGGAGGAGAGAAAAGTGAGAAAGGAGACGAGAGAGAGAGAGAGAGAGAGAGAGAGAGAGAGAGTGCACAGGCTAGATCTAGATAACATGGGTTTCATGTATCATGAAGGCTGAACGTAGTTGCAGGCGGAGTCTCAGAGAGCTGTCAATCAGGTATCCTTATTAGAATATCAGGCCACGCCCACCCATCCAGAGTCCAGCTGCTATTTGAGTGTTTTGTGACTTTTTATTTTTTGTCTCTAATGCTGAACCTTTGTTTCATACAAACGTGTTAAATATTTTACACGTCCTTCCTCCTGCGTGTGAGAGATCAGACACCGACTGAGGAGTTACAAAACAGCTGAAATATTGATTTGGCCGTGCGAGGTGCATTGTGTTCAAAATAAATCAATAAATAAATATAGACCTTATAAAAAATACACAGCTCTCCACACACACACACACACACACACACACACACACACACACACACACACACATCCTACTTCATGTGCATAGCTCCATCCAGCTTCCTCTATAACTCCAGATGTTACACGTGAGTAGTGAGTGAGTGAGAAATGAAGCTCGTCCTCCTGAAAGCGTTCAGTCTTCAGTTCTTCTTTCTCACCTTCAGGTATCTCCATTTACTTGCTTTTGTGCTGTGATTATTAAGCAGCCTATGAGGAGCTTCAGCTGCCTCATTGCTCTTGTATTCATTGTGAGGAACAGAAGGAGGAACATGAGAGAGGGAGTGGAATTCACATGCTGCTGCACGTCTCTCAGATCTCTCACTCTGTTAATAATGCATTATAAACATCTTCCTATCACTTCATACATGCCCCCTTTTCCTTCATCGCACCTCGAGCGATCCTGTACAAACGTGTAGAAATGATTGCACTTTATAACAGTGTATGACATCATCATGCCCCTCCCCAATACACCAAGCTCCGCCCACCACATAACATCTTCTAATATCAGTATGTATAGACGCATACCGTTATAATGCACGCTATCGTTTCTATAGTAACGGCTCATTCACAGGGATCTGTACAGAAAACACTGATGGAAGGAGTCTCCAGTGTCAGTGTTTTTAACTTAGCGAGAGAACAGAAAGAATGAAAGAGAAGAAATAGAGAGAGGATAGAGAGGGTGGTGAGGGAACGAGTGTTTATAGCTGCTATAATGTAAACGACAACACAAACTTGTTTCACTGAACATTACTGTACCTATAAATGGATAATAATAAAAACTGTAATTGTTGCAGATGTTTTTTGTTTATTATTAAAACAATGCTGGATGACAGTTTTTATCCATTTAGAGTTTCAGTAAACATTATGGAAGTTTCCCATGTCGGAGCTGCTGCTGAAAACTATGAACACGTTTATTAAACACGTCTGTGAGGATTTGGACTGAAGACGTGGCTGTGAGGAGAGACGACCGATTTCACGGCACTCCAACACAAAATACTGTGGCTGAACTCACGCTCTCACTGTAGTGGGTCCTGAATTGCAGAGGTTCCTTCTCGACTTTACAGGTTCTTCTCCATTTCAGATATACGTTTCAGCTACATGCGCTTCGGATCTCAGTGACAGTTCTCCTGCATGACCTGAGCAGGTGATAGATGCATTCCTGACACTCAATTTGTCTTCAATTAACAATTAAAGATGTTTCTGTTATATCTCATCACCTGGTCCTTCTCCTCCTTGACATTCTGTTGTCTGATCTACAAGCTAGATGTTCACTTCATAAACGCCCAATAACATTACGCACAAATCTCCACCGATTCTACTGTAAAGTCTGAAAAAGCAGCTACAGAAATGTTCTCCAGAGAATCAGGAATTCTGACACATCAGGTATGTAAGAAGATCCAGGTGTATGTGTGAGGTGTTAAAGGATGTTAGTGTAGACGTGGAGGTGAAGAACATCCCAGGGTGATGTGGAGAGCATTATAATGGCCTCACACCTCGCCATAGATAATCACCTTCTACCATGGTATACATCTCGTGGCTCAGACACACTCTCCCAGTTTAAGTGTAGATTAAAGATGTATGTTTTTAGCGAGTTCTACACATAACACACATCACATCATAACCTTGTGCTCCAGAACATCTGATCACATCACATTATCAACTTGTGCTGTTAATATCATGAACAGCAGCTACGCTAATTTCTCTCCACTGCTTCTCTTTCTCTCCCCATCCCGAGACACCCTGAGGTTCCTCCAGCCTCAGTCACGTCCCACCTCATGATGATTATGAACCTTTAAAGAAGTAGATGCTCACAAACATCCTGAACCATCTAGAGACGTACCAGTGCCAGCTGGATTCCACTTCATGTGGAGTTTGGACATTGGACCTCCTGGAGTGTTTAAAGGCTCTGGCATGGAGAAGCTGGTGTTGAATCTGTGATGATCTCAGATGTTGAGATATTTTATGAGTTGCTCAGTAGCTCCTAGTTTTATAACCATAATGACTGTAAAAGACTGTAGAAAGATCATCAGTCATAATCACACACTCCAGTTCCCATGTTAGTTCTCATGTTAGTAATCACACTCTTGATGTCACCCACATGAGGATGAGGTTCTGCTTTTGAGTCTGGTTTCTCTCAAGGTTTCTTCCTCATAACATCTAATGGAGTTTTTCCTTCACCACAGTCTTCATGGTGATCATCAGAGATAAACACACACCATAAACACACACCATTCACCTTCACTGTTAAACTCTGTAAAGCTGCTTTGAGACGATGTGTGTTGTGAAAAGCGCAATAGAAATAAACTTCACTTGACTTGGTCACTTTCATCATTGAGGAGTTCAAGCTGTTTTTGATGTTTGCAGAGCAAAAGTTACTAAATAGATCAAAATCACGCTGCATTTTCATGGCGCATTTTATATTCAACTCGTTACAGTTCTGCTTCTCCGATTTACAGAGGCAGAAGATTCCATTTATTTATTTGTTTGTTTGTTTGTTTTGTTCTGTGTCTCTAATAATAATGAAGCTGTTGGAGAACTGTTTTTTTTTTTCTTTTTCTAATTTGAACGTTATTTTCTCAAGATCATCAAATTGATCTTGTGCATCAAGAAATTTATAATAATATTCACAATAAAGTTCCACCAAATGCAAAACTTCTCCATTGAGCTCATTGAGGTAATTAGGAAATGTGTACGAAAGATTTCTCCATCTGGACGGACCTGGAACTATATTACTATGGTTACAACCGTCCTTCCAGCCAATCACATTTCGGTATTTACTGTGACCAGGTTAGGAGGAGTAAATAATGTAAGCATGACTGAATGAGTAAGAAACTGAATGTTGAGATGTTGTGTAGAACTGGATCTAAATCATGGTGTGATGTAAAGTTCTGTCATATCAGTAATCTGCATATACTAATAATAATATACATCTCCAATAAAATCACATGTTCAGAGTTTTAGCCTGAAGACTCGTCATGTCCCTGACACGTGTCTCACACTGGCATTAACTCAGGAACAAACACAGGAGAAAAGCTTTGAGCTGTCAGCTGAAAATAGCGGCGCTGCTCGGTCCATTTCTTGTTTACCGTCAATGATTCATGGAATGATGCATGCTGGGAAATAGAGCTTAGGACTATACTTAGCTATTTTTTGGGAGAGTAATGCGATATACAACATCATACACACCAACGCTTATTTTCTCACAGTCCTCGATCAGTATAGTGATGATGATGATCTTCATCCTAACGTTATGATCATCTATGTATCACTGCATCTGAACCTTCTTTTAAAATCATACAAATTGCTAAGCATGAAACTCTGGTGCTAAACACACTATAACAGTGTAACAAGATTAGCTATGATGTTAGCATGAACTTAAAAACACTCCAGGCTAATCGCTGTTCACTCCGACCTCAACAGGAGCTCATTTCAGTAGTAACGAGCAGGTCTGGTTTAGAGTGTCATCTCAATGCTAACATTTGATTTAAGAAGAAAGGTTTCTAAAGCAGGGAAAATTTGGGGAGATTCTGGTGGATATTCAGATTTTCTTTTATAAATAACAGTTTCATTTTCAAATCAGTATTTGTCCGTGAGTTGAGTGTTGAGCGTCACTGCCATTAAAGATGGCTGATGCTAAAGCTAGTGTGAGAAATGTATGACATTGGTGTCCAGCTGTGAGCAATGATTTAACAATCATCTAAAATCCACCAATAGGAGGCCAATGTTCTCACGGGATAGCGGTAATAGAGAAACGGTAATGCTAAATGCTAAAGCCTATAAAAGATCTCCAGGTTACCTGAAGTTCAGATAGTTTGTGGATGTGGTCGGTGCTACTCATGATGCAGTGTGGTACATAGTCCTGTTCCTTACTGCAGATCTTCATTATCTAACCAGAGAACATGCAGGACAACTGTTACAGAACTAGAAGAAATAATTAGTTAAATACACACACACACACACACACACACACACACACACACACACACACACACACACACACACACACACACACACAGATAGATAGAATAAGGGGCAGATTGTCTGAACGCTAGGTTAATTACACACGGCTGATCTCCGTATTTTCATCCTTTACAACAAAACACTTTCAGATGAATGAGTAATCTCACAATTTGCACATCAAAACAATTAATTTTGATGCCTGCTCTACATAACGAGGAAATAAACCTGCGTAATGAAGAGGAATTAGCATATTATATTCCAAACACACACACACTCTGATGAGCATCATCATCACTCCACTCCAGAAATAAAACAATCTGTTCGTGTTGATGAAGCTCTGTTCTCTGAGGGAGAGAGAGCAGGAGTGTGTGATGTTTCTCCTGCAGGGGTTTCGTCCTGGAGATAGAGGCTCTCTCTCTCTCTCTCTCACACACACACACACACACACACACCTCTCCAGGCTATGTGGCCTCTGACAGCATCACAGATCACAGGAGAGTCTGAGTCATGAACCATGATGATGAATCTGAAAGTGTTAGAGCAGAGCCCTGACCCTCGTTTATACTCCATTCTGACAGATTTATTCATAAATTATTCTCAGGAGTGTTTAAATAAACATCATGTGGAGTTCATGCGAATCCAGCAAGTACAGAGACAAGACCTGAGTCTCATGTTTCTGTGCTGAAAGTGTACCAGGACCAATCAAGTCCAATAATCAGCCTCACATGCTTTTACAACTAATCTGATCTTAACTCCCAGCAACCACTGGAGCTTCAAACATGCAAACATGGCCAACTCCTAGAACCCAGACTCCCAGTACACACACACACACACACACACACACACACACAGATTAAAATTGATTATTTTTATAAACTCATTGTGAAGTATGTGCTCTCTGGGATTCCCAGATGTTCTATTCCATGTCTTTGTGTTTGATGTTGGTGTGTTTGATCTCTGGTGGTCTCGTGTGGTCTGTTCATGATCTCCTGACCATTAGTTTCTCATCCTCTCTCTTGTGCCTCATGTTTTGGGATTGTTCACCGCATGTTCATGTAAAATCTGGTTTCATGACCTCATGAGGGGTGGAGGAAGAGTGAGTACACAAGCTGTACTGTTACTTTTCATCTCTCTGTGAGCTTTTCCTTATTTGGAGTTTTGTGATGTGTCTGAATGTAAATCAACTGTACGGTAATCATGCTTCATTATTAACAATGAGATGATGATATGATTCAGGTAATAAAGCTGATAGATGGTTAAATGTGAAAGGCAGAAGAGAGGCTTCTCAAAAAAAAAGGCTTCTTCTCCAACCAAAGCACAGACTTTTCAATACTTTTCCTTCCAAGACTTCCACAAGGGTTTTTTACATCCAAAACATTATTGTAAAGTTTTACATAGAAACATTACGGGTTATTCTATAGAGGAACATTTAAAGAACCCTAAGTTTTCTTTTTTACAATAATATATAAACTGAATAATTAAATAGTTATGAATTATATTCCAGATCTCATCTCCTGAAAGATTTGTGAAAACATCTGAAAATTATAATTGATCTAAGTTTTGCTCAGAACATTATAATTCTCAGGTTCTACTGAAACATCACCGCTGCAGATTTATGATTTATATTCGGACAGTGTGTGGTGACTTTTGACTCAGTACATAAACTTTAAATTTATTCAGCGTGACTTACAGCTATCAGCAGAATCCCCTAAATTCATCATATAAATTTATATCGTTACTCAGAGTGGGGCACAGAGCTGCTCGCTCTCCGACCCTGAAAACGACCTCCTGCAAATACGAGCCATTAATTTTGAATCTGCACCGAGACGCCATTAGAGCTGTAAAAATAAAGCAGGAGGAAAGTCCCTTAGCTGTGAATAATGTAGAACAGTATTAACAGTGCTACCACACACTGCCATTTTCACATAATAAATGAATCATGCTGCTCAGGAGAAAGACATGGAGCTCAATTAATCATTTATCAGCTCAAATATACATTCAAACATCAAAAAACTGATTTACCCCTTTATAGAAAAGTTTATCCTTTATCAAGCATCTACACTTAATCCATTCTTCTGATTTCCTGATCGGAGATGAATCCCCTCTCCACCTTGACATGTTCTGAATCAGCACCTTGGAGAGGTCCTATTGATCTGTGTTGGTTTTGATCTACTGCTTTTAAATTACACACGATTTATAACACGTCTCAGGAGTCACACTCTCTCGTGCCACGGTGGAAACTAAACTTCACAGATTTATCCTCAGGAAATGATATAATAAGGTTATAAACATGACCAGAAGTGACATGTATTGAACTCTACAGCAGGGGGGCGTGTTGTTCACAAGCGACTTGGCTTGTTCAGGAGAACAATCAGGGTCCATTTCATTACATGACTGTCTTTATTTTGTAATAGATGTAGATTATTACAGTATCCCTTTTTTCAGGACAGAGGTTTACTGTATTTCTCTGTGCACACTGTGGGGTTTAGGGAAAATTAAGCAGGTTTTAGTGTCAGCATGGGGTCCGATGTTTCACTCGAAACTTTAGTCCCTGCCTGCAATCAGTTTCTCTTTACTGTAATTAGAGAGTGAGATGTTGTATGGATTAGAGACAGTGGCATTGAGTAAAAGACAGGAGGTGGAGCTGGAGGTAGCAGAGCTGAAGATGTTGAGATGTTCGTTGGGAGTGACGAGGATGGACAGGATTAGAAATGAGTTTATTAGAGGGACAGCGCATGTAGGACGTTTTGGAGACAAGGTGAGGGAGGTGTGATTGAGATGGTTTGGACATGTGCAGAGGAGGAACATGGGGTATATCAGTAGGAGAATGCTGAGGATGGAGACACCAGGAAGGAGGAAAAGAGGAAGAACAAGGAGGAGGTTTATGGATGTGGTGAGGGAAGACATGCAGGTAGTTGGTTTGAAAGAGGCAGATGTAGAGGACAGGGGGGTATGGAGACGGATGATCCGCTGTAGCGCCCCCTAATAAGAGAAGCCGAAAGAAGAAGAAGAAGAAGAAGAAGAAGAAGAAGAAGAAGAAGAAGAAGAAGTTCTTAGAGGAAAACAGACAATGTGATAAAAAAATAAATATAGGAAAGAAGTAACCTGATACAGTGAGGTACTGGTAAGTGTGTGTTACAGGTCCCTGGTATCGGACGAGTGACTGATAAAAGTGCTTGAATCATCATGGGATTTCCTGAGACACGACTCGTTAGTGTCTTTTTCTCTGCATATGAATAAAAGCTGTTCTCTTTTACTGTTTGCACAAAAGTATGTTTTTATTAAACCTAAAATACAGTTTTATTCTCAGGTCTGGTTGAGCATTTGTGTATTAATCACACATACTATATAAACACAGTGCATTATAATTCTACACAGTATCAGTAGCTGTGCCTCCAGTTCACATTACAGGTTTTCTTCATACTGCTTTTGTGTAGTTTTTTTAAGTGAACCCAGATGACCATCAGAACTCTCATCAAAACATACTTTACTGTTAGTGAACTCAATTTCACATTCTGGGACTTTTTTGTCTAAAATGATCACATTCTCGAATATATTTGCTAACTACAATTTGTGCGGTTCAGCAGCCATCTTAGATGAACACCACTTACAGGAAATGTGAAATGTGCATGTTCTCACACAAATATTAGCCATTAGATTCACTATATTTGTTTATAATGAAAATTAAGCATAATGAAACCTTTGCTCAGGAGTGGCTGTCATGGTCCGAGGTACAGCCCTGTGTGGCTCCATGCCCTCCTGCAGCACTGTCTCCCTCTAGTGGCTACAGTTGCACTGTTCCAAAGCCAGGTTTCAGTAGCGAATAATTCTGGGGCTCAAGGAAAAGGCAGGTTTGGGCAAAGATACGCAAAATGTATTTTAAAATAAAATACCAAATATTTTCACTTTAAGTGTATCAAACATTTAAATACAAAGGAGCATGAAATTTCTTCACAAAACATCAATTCGCAATAAATCTGACACATGCAATCAGTCAACAGATCAAATATTCACATACAATATCCCTGTGATCTCCCACATGAAGGGTAGTTTTAAAGTAAGCAACAGTTTAATGTTGAACAGTTTGTGAAAGACTCATTATTGTTTACTAATTTATTGCTTTGGTGTTTGGTAATGAAGGGCTGCTTTACATCAGTAACACTGAGTCAATAACAAACATCTCATTCATCAGTCGTGTTTGATCGCACCTGCATTCACTGTAGCAACTAGTTTCTAACTCATTAATCATTTGGTTTTAAATCATAAAGTTTATACTGATCCCATCACAGTGTCTCGCTCACAAACTGTACAGTGAATTTAGGCAGCTGCAGACCTGCACCCCCTTCTGGGCACTTTTACACACAACTACCCACAATCCCACACAGGATTAGGGTTAGCATTCTGGATTAGGGTTAGCATTCTGGATTAGAGTTAGCAGTCTGGGTTAGGGTCAGGGTTAGCAGTCTGGGTCAGGGTTAGCAGTCTGGGTCAGGGTTAGCAATCTGGGTCAGGGTTAGCAGTCTGGGTTAGGGTCAGGGTTAGGGTCAGGGTTAGCAGTCTGGGTCAGGGTTAGCAGTCTGGGTTAGGGTCAGGGTTAGCAGTCTGGGTTAGGGTCAGGGTTAGCAGTCTGGGTCAGGGTTAGCAGTCTGGGTTAGGGTCAGGGTTAGCAGTCTGGGTTAGGGTCAGGGTTAGCAGTCTGGGTTAGGGTTAGCAGTCTGGGTCAGGGTTAGCAGTCTGGGTTAGGGTTAGCAGTCTGGGTTAGGGTCAGGGTTAGCAGTCTGGGTCAGGGTTAGCAGTCTGGGTCAGGGTTAGCAGTCTGGGTTAGGGTCAGGGTTAGGGTCAGGGTTAGCAGTCTGGGTTAGGGTCAGGGTTAGGGTCAGGGTTAGGGTCTGGGTTAGGGTCAGGGTTAGGGTCAGGGTTAGGGTCTGGGTTAGGATCTGGGTTAGGGTCTGGGTTAGGGTCAGGGTTAGGGTCAGGGTTAGGGTCAGGGTTAGCAGTCTGGGTTAGGGTCAGGGTTAGGGTCAGGGTTAGCAGTCTGGGTCAGGGTTAGCAGTCTGGGTTAGGGTCAGGGTTAGCAGTCTGGGTTAGGGTCAGGGTTAGCAGTCTGGGTTAGGGTTAGCAGTCTGGGTCAGGGTTAGCAGTCTGGGTTAGGGTCAGGGTTAGCAGTCTGGGTTAGGGTCAGGGTTAGCAGTCTGGGTTAGGGTCAGGGTTAGCAGTCTGGGTTAGGGTTAGCAGTCTGGGTTAGGGTCAGGGTTAGCAGTCTGGGTTAGGGTCAGGGTTAGCAGTCTGGGTTAGGGTTAGCAGTCTGGGTTAGGGTCAGGGTTAGCAGTCTGGGTTAGGGTTAGCAGTCTGGGTTAGGGTCAGGGTTAGCAGTCTGGGTTAGGGTTAGCAGTCTGGGTTAGGGTCAGGGTTAGGGTCAGGGTTAGCAGTCTGGGTTAGGGTCAGGGTTAGGGTCAGGGTTAGGGTCTGGGTTAGGGTCAGGGTTAGGGTCAGGGTTAGGGTCTGGGTTAGGATCTGGGTTAGGGTCTGGGTTAGGGTTAGGGTCTGGGTTAGGGTCAGGGTTAGGGTCAGGGTTAGCAGTCTGGGTTAGGGTCAGGGTTAGGGTCAGGGTTAGCAGTCTGGGTCAGGGTTAGCAGTCTGGGTTAGGGTCAGGGTTAGCAGTCTGGGTTAGGGTTAGCAGTCTGGGTTAGGGTTAGCAGTCTGGGTCAGGGTTAGCAGTCTGGGTTAGGGTCAGGGTTAGCAGTCTGGGTTAGGGTTAGCAGTCTGGGTTAGGGTCAGGGTTAGCAGTCTGGGTTAGGGTCAGGGTTAGCAGTCTGGGTTAGGGTTAGCAGTCTGGGTTAGGGTCAGGGTTAGCAGTCTGGGTTAGGGTTAGCAGTCTGGGTTAGGGTCAGGGTTAGCAGTCTGGGTTAGGGTTAGCAGTCTGGGTTAGGGTTAGGGTTAGCAGTCTGGGTTAGGGTTAGCAGTCTGGGTTAGGGTCAGGGTTAGCAGTCTGGGTTAGGGTTAGCAGTCTGGGTTAGGGTCAGGGTTAGCAGTCTGGGTTAGGGTTAGCAGTCTGGGTTAGGGTCAGCAGTCTGGGTTAGGGTTAGCAGTCTGGGTTAGGGTCAGGGTTAGCAGTCTGGGTTAGGGTCAGGGTTAGCAGTCTGGGTCAGGGTTAGCAGTCTGGGTCAGGGTCAGGGTTAGGGTCAGGGTTAGCAGTCAGGGTTAGGGTCAGGGTTAGGGTCAGGGTTAGGGTCAAGGTTAGGGTCAGGGTTAGGGTCAGGGTTAGGGTCTGGGTTAGGGTCAGGGTTAGGGTCAGGGTTAGGGTCAGGGTTAGGGTTAGCAGTCTGGGTTAGGGTCAGGGTTAGGGTCAGGGTTAGCAGTCTGGGTCAGGGTCAGGGTTAGGGTCAGGGTTAGGGTCTGGGTTAGGGTCAGGGTTAGGGTCAGGGTTAGGGTCAGGGTTAGGTTCAGGGTTAGGGTTAGTCTAAAAACAAAGCTTTTATACTATTTAATTTATTGCATTTTTTTATTTGGCTTTTAGAAAATAAAAGCAGTTGTTAAAATGGTGTCTGCCACAGCGAATAATTACTGATAAAACAACATTACAGTATAAACACATCATTTTAAAGGGTTGATCAGGACATTTAGTTACTGAATGTTTATAGAAACATCTCACCTTCATTTATACTGAACATTTAAAACACACCTTCACATGAACTAACACCAATGAAATAAAACACAAATAAATGATAAAATAATCGGAAGAAATCATTAAAGCAAATCCTATTATACACAAAACAACTCATAAAGAAAACATTGTTCCAAAGACATGCATTTATACAGTCAGAAAAGACCAGGATCACCAAAGATTACCATAAGATCTAATCTCCCATATCCTATCCTCACCAGCTTCTCCAGAGAGATGATAGTGAGCATCCTGACCTGATGTCTCGGAGTGAAACTGCACACGCATAGCACAAGCCTCAACAGAAGACTGTGAGTACAGCTAAGAAGATTATTATGTTATTGTCTCTCTACCCACCATCAACATCTCCTTTATGTGCTGTGAGGCCCCTCCCACTCCTCCTGCTGTCTGCTAGAAGATTCTGGAGCATGTGTACCACCAGCTTTTGTCCTGAGATTCTCAGAGCTCTCAACACAGTCTGGATTAATTAAACTCTTGACTCTCTAACACAAAACCTCCCCCATCAAATCCAGCTATTCACACTGAATATTCATTTGATTTTCCCACAGTTTTCTCTGAAGTTGCTGCTACACAATCATCTGCCACTCGAGCAGAGCAACAAGCAGTCACCAACAAGAACTTCCATTTCTATCAGTTCTACAAAAAGCACACAGTATTTATATCATATACATATCATTTATATAATCCAACACATCCTGTAGCTTCATAAACAGCAGTTTTTATCAGACCTTGTGTGAGACTCAGATCAGATTAGATCAGATCAGAAGGGGTATGGCCGAAAGCTGTTAATACAAAAAGAGAAAAAATGATCAGACCTAATAATGACAATTTATTTAATCCACATACCTCCTGCCAACATCATATAAATCCCAGTGCATCAGACAGAACAGGTTTTTGGATCTGTGCATAAGTGTGTGTGTGTGTGTGTGTGTGTGTGTGTGTGTGTGTGTGTGTGTGTGCGCAAGCCAGAAACTCACTCTATCTCCAGTGTACAGTGTGGATCCTTCAGTAGATCAGACAGCAGCTTCACCCCCGACTCTCCTGGATTATTTGAGGTCAGATTCAGAAGTTTCAGGTGGGATGAAGGATTCAGTTTCAGAGCTGAAGCTAAAGCAGAACAACCACTAGCCGTAATACCACAGTTAGATAACCTGCGAAAAAGACAAGGGACAGAGCTTACGTTTACAGTTTACACACACACACACACACACACACACACACACACACACACACACACACACACACACACACATCAGCACAATCCCATACACAAACAGAGAAGAGTAGACAAACTCACTGCAGTGTCTGGAGTTTACAGTGTGGATCCTGCAGAAGATCAGACAGCATCCTTACTCCTGATTCTCCTGTTTTATTCCAGTTCAGGTTCAGATCTCTCAGGCGAGACGACAGGCTGGATTTCAGAATTAAAGCCAGTTGAGCACAGCCATCACCTTTAATACTGCAGTTTACCAGTCTGCAGAGAAAAAGAACATTTTACCCAATTCAAGGATGCAGCATTCAGTACCACATTATACACTGAGCTCCAGCGGTGATCTTCATCAAGTAAACTTTAATGGTGATTACAAATATTTGTACATATGCATAAAATAGTTGAAACAGAAAATGATGAACATTGTGTTCAAGCCTACTTATGAATAACATTTATGAAATGTATCAGTCAGGATTTCGGCCTCATCATATCACAGAGACGGCGCTGCTTAAAGTAATAAATGATCAGGGTTTTGTCTCCTCACTTGTGTTACTTGTGTATCTTAGTGCAGCTTTTGAAGTCAAGTTTATTTCTATTGCGCTTTTCACAACAGACATCGTCTCAAAGCAGCTTTACAGAAATCAGCAGTGAAGGTCAATGGTGTGTGTTTATCTCTGATGAGCACCATGCAGACTGTGCTGAAGGAAAAACTCTTTCCATTTCTGGTTTCAAAATTTTTCGGACTTTTTACTTTCACTAATTAAGTTTTTACACAAATATCTGTACACAATATCTTTCTACTTCTTACATTTTTAAAACAGACTCGTTACTTTCGTTTTAATCTGTTTGGTGAAATGATCAATATTTTTCTTCTCACTGCTCCGATTTCAGCTCATCAACATGTTTCCTGTCATTGTGCTGCTTTTTCAGCCCACTGGTGCATCATCTCCTCTCTCACACCACAGACGTAGACTAGTTTCTGAAGCTCACACTGAGCAGGCAGAAGGCAGTAAGAAGTCTGGGGTTAACGTAGATGAGACAGAGGGAGTCAGTGATGAGAACATGACTGAGAACAGAGACACTCCTGATCATCATCTTCTTTACTCTGCTTGTGTTCTACATGGTGGATCTTCAGCCTGAACACTGAGTATTAGCATGACCAGCATGACACTAAAACTTCAAAGAATGGGTTCCTCTCATAGTTTGTTCTTAATGTCTGGGTTAGGGTTAGGATTAGGGTTAGGGTTAGGGTTAGGATTAGGGTTAGGGTTAGGATTAGGGTTAGGGTTAGGGTTAGGATTAGGGTTAGGATTAGGGTTAGGATTAGGGTTAGGGTTAGGGTTAGGGTTAGGGTTAGGGTTAGGATTAGGGTTAGGGTTAGGGTTAGGGTTAGGGTTAGGGTTAGGGTTAGGATTAGGGTTAGGGTTAGGGTTAGGGTTAGGGTTAGGATTAGGGTTAGGGTTAGGGTTAGGGTTAGGGTTAGGGTTAGGATTAGGGTTAGGGTTAGGGTTAGGGTTAGGGTTTTCTCTGCCTCTGGCTTGCTCATTAAGGATAAACTTATAGAGACGCATTTATACATTTAAAATTAATTTTGATCATTTGAAATTTGCTTTGAAACAATGTACATTTCTAAAAGTGCTTATTTAATGTGATACAATATGATGATCTGACCTCAGTATCTCCAGTCTACAGTGTGGAGTCTCCAGTCCAGCAGAGAGCAGCTTCACTCCCGAGTCCTGCAAGTTATTGTCACTCAGATCCAGTTCTCTCAGACTGGAGGAGTTTGAGCTGAGAACTGAGGACAGAGATCTACAGCTTTCCTCTGTCAGATTACAGCTACACAATCTATAATAAAAATGCGAAAGCTCCTTCAACAATAGTCTGAATTACTTTCTCCATCACTGCAATTTCACAATGAATGTAAATGTGCTCTTATCTTATCTTAAAACATAAAACTCCAGTGACAGTAATTCAAGCTCACAATCAAACCCTGAATCTGTGAAACTCTATCAAACTTATAATATCATAATGCAAGTGCTGAGACCCTGGTGAGCAAATCGTGAAACCCATAACACATATTTCCGAGACCTAGAAAAGGCTCACTCAGAAATATCAGGACAGATGCCTCTGACTCCACCCCCATGAAAGCCAAGCAACCAATGGCCGTGAGACTATGCACTATGGATATTTTGCCCAATGCTGTTCATTCCTTTGATCCTTCATCATTTGTTTTTTCTTTATTGAAATAAATGTAGTTCTAGTGATTAGAGCACAGTCTTTTGCAGATGCATGGACTTGTTTTTGTCGCATCACTGTCCTAGAGGAACATTGTTTCATTTCACTCTATTAAGTGCTTTTTCCATCTAACCACTACCTCCTAGGGTACATCTGGTTTGCAGTAAAGGGATGCTTTGTGGACATGGCCAAACCAGAGAAAAATATAGAGGATTCAGCAGAAATCTGCCCATTTTACCACCAGCCTAACTAGAACAGCATGTATGTGGTACCTTCTTATAGACCCTCCATGTTAAATACCAGGTGCTTTAAAGACATTCAAGAGATTCTGCAGTTACCCTTATCACGTCTCTTGGGAGACTCTTGACACTGATTTCTGAGGTATGTTGAGTCAAACTGAGCCCTGCTTGTATATTAAGATTTGTAGGCGAGTCTCAATGTTTTAAATCTTTGGTGCATGATGACAGGAAACAACGGTTCAAACAAACGCATGAGTAAAACTCTGTCGATACAAATGACTTGATCTTTCACACGTAAAGGTGAAACAGTTCTGCACGTCATTAGATTAGATTCTAATGTGTTGACCTCCATCTGTCTTGGTAAACAACAGTATGCACCATGTGGTCCACTACACTGTAGTGCTTGTACAACTCGCAGATGATGATCTGACCTCAGTATCTCCAGTCTACAGTGTGGAGTCTCCAGTCCAGCAGAGAGCAGCTTCACTCCTGAATCCTGCAGGTTATTGTCACTCAGGTTCAGTTCTCTTAGACTGGAGGAGATTGAGCTGAGAACTGAGGACAGAGATCTACAGCTTTCCTCTGTCAGATTACACACACACAACCTATAAAAGTAATTATGAGAGATTAAACCCAAATGCTGTTGAAGTGTGCAGGTTTGTTTGCAGGGGGAAATATTTTAACATCTGATTGTGTAGTGCATTAATTCATAGCAGGTCTGCAGACCTCCTCGTTAATTAGAGTTAAACATTAGAAAGTCACAGACACACAAAGAGGTGTGTTTCCTGTAGAGCCAGAACGAGAAGATAATCTCACCTCAGTATCTCCAGTTTACTGTAGGGGTTTTGTAATAGATCTGACAGAAGTTTAACTCCGGAATCCATTAATTTATTGTTACCAAGGTTCAGCTCTTTCAGACTGGAGTAGTTTGAGCTCAGAACTGATGACAGAACCTCACAGCTTTTATCAGTGAGATTACAACCCCACAGCCTGCAGAAGAAAAGATGAGATATAAAAACACTGACATCTTACATTCACTAATATAAACACACTGTAATCATTTTGACACCACAGAAATAGCTTTCAGGAAAAGGGGATCTTCACTATAGTCCATTATCATCTGTCTATGGTTTATCACATGGTCTTCAGTCTAATCCACAGTGGATTGAGGTGGCTGGAGGCTTTTATTCCAAACAGCGACCACACCGACTGGAGACCAAGCTATAGAGATTTAGGATTTAGAATTAGATCCATTAGATTAGATGGCTCCTGTTTGGTTGGAATGAAAACTGCAAATCAGACCTCTGTGGAAAAGACTAAAGACCCCTTCCATTTCAGGTTAAAAAAACTATTCTCAGAACATACAGGATTTTCAGTGACTACTCTTAAACTTACATTAAATATGGTGAGTCAAATATAAGAGAATATACTCACACAGCCTTTCTGGAGACTTTCAACACTGGAAGCAGTCTAATAAGACATTCTTCTGATCGTTCAAATTTACCCAAATCGAACTCATCTGGCTCTTTTTCTGAGTTCAGTAACACAAACACCAGAGCTGACCACTGAGCAGGAGAGAGTCGGGTTCTACTAAGACAACTGTAGTCCCCTCTATTCAGGTAAGTTTGCACTTCCTGCACTAGAGAATCATCGTTCAGTTCATTCAGAGAGTGAAATAAATTGATGGATTTTTCTGGAGATGGATTTTCCCTGATCTTGTCCTTGATGTACTTGACTGTTTCCTCTTTGCTGTGAGAACTGCTTCCTGTTTGGGGCAGAAGTTCTCTTAAGAGAGTCTGATTGGACTCCAGTGAGAGACTCAGAAGGAAGCGGAGGAACAGGTCCAGGTGTCCATTCTCACTCTGTAAGGCCTTGTCCACTGCACTCTTCAGGAGAGCAGACATGGGCTGCTTTCTTAAGAGAGGTAACATTCCAGGGTTTTGGTCCCTTAGAAGATTTTTGTTTTTCAAGACAAAGTTGAGAAACACGTATAAAGCAGCCAGAAACTCTTGAACACTCAGATGTACAAAGCTGAACACCTTTCCCAGGTGAAGCCCAAACTCCTCTCTGAAGATCTGAGTGCACACTCCTGAGTACACGGACGCTTCTCTGACATCAATGCCACACTCTCTCAGGTCTTCCTCATAGAAGATCAGGTTTCCTTTCTCCAGCTGCTGGAAAGCCAGTTTTCCCAGTGCCAGGATACTCTCTCTGGTCTGCTGAGGATCAGGGTCACAATTTTTATGGTACTTCTGGTTTCTGTGTTTGATCTGAACAATCAGGAAGTGTGTGAACATTTGAGTAAGAGTCTTGGGGATCTCTCCACTCTCTGCTTCACCCAACATTCTCTCTAGAACAGTGGCTGAGATCCAGCAGAAGACTGGAATATGACACATGATGTAGAGGCTTTTTGAAGACTGCATGTTTCTAATAATTTTATTGGCCAGCCGCTGATCACTGATCC
>JBCEWE010000940.1:0-5000 GCA_039877035.1 Silurus lanzhouensis
ATCCTGATCTGAGATACAGAGAGAAGGTCATTAAACACATTGCCTGTGTTCTACACAACTGGATAGAACATCAGCGCAAGACTAGGGGTCATTTCAAGGTCAGAGAGGTAAAAATGAATGTGTATAAAGGTTATAATGTGTCTTCAGCATGTTGATGTTCCTCACCGGTGTAATAAGCCAGTCTGCGGTGGTCCATGTCGAAGAGGAACCATCTTCGCCTCCACGTTTTCACTCGGCCACCTCGCTTCGTCAGGAAACCGCAACATCGCCGTGGCAACAACCGAACACCCAAACACCCAGCAACCCCATGACCCAGACTCTCCACATGAGCACGAAGGTCAAAGTTCAGAGTCAGGAACAGAGGAACACCATGCTGTTGGAGTACACACACATTACCACACACACACCACCATCATCATCATTAGACACGCCATCATCATCACATACACCATCCTCATCACACACACACTATCATCATCATCACACATCAACACACACACCACCAGCATCAACACACACACCATCATTACACACACATCACACATAGCATAGAATTGAATCACACACGCATCACACAAACCATCATCACACACATCAAACACACACACACACACACACACACACACACACACACACCATCATCATCCATCATCCACAATCAAACACACACACACACCATCATCATCCATCATCCACCATCAAACACACACACACACACACACACACACACACACACACACAAACACATTATCATCACACACACATCACACACACCATCATCATCCATCATCCACAATCAAACACACACACACACACACACACACACACACACACACACACACACACACACACACACACACACCACAAACCATCAAACACACACACCATCATCATGCATCATCCACCAACACACACACACACACACACACACACACACCATCATCATCCATCATCCACCATCAAACACACACACACACACACACACACACACCACACCATCACACACACACATAAACACATTATCATCACACACACATCACACACACCATCATCATCCATCATCCACAATCAAACACACACACACACACACACACACACACACACACAAAACCATCAAACACACACACCATCATCATGCATCATCCACCAACACACACACACACACACACACACACACACACACACACACCATCATCACACACACACACCATCATCACACACATCACACACACACATAAACACATTATCATCACACACACACCATCATCATCCACAATCAAACACACACACACACACACACACACACACACACACACACACACACACACACACACACACACACACACAAAACCATCAAACACACACACCATCATCATCCATCATCCACCATCAAACACACACACCCACACCCATCACACAAACCATCATCACACACAAACACATTATCATCACACACATCACACACACCATCATCATCCATCATCCACCATCAAACACACACACACACACACACACACACAAAACCTTCAAACACACACATCATCATCCATCATCCACCATTAAACACACATACACACACACACACACACACACACCCACAACACAAACCATCACACACATCACACAGACATATCATCACACACACCATCATCATCACACATCGTCATCATCCCACATACACCATAATCACACACACATCACACAAACCATTATCACACACCATAACACACACACACACCATTACACAAACCATTATCACACACACGATCATCATCACACGCACACAGACCACCATCAAACACACAAACACACACACACCATCATCATCACACACACACACACACGCATCATCACACACATCATCATCACACACATCACACACACACACAATCAAACACATTATCATCATCACACACACACACACACACACACACACACACACACCATCATCATCCCACACACACCATAATCACACACAAATCACACAAACCATCATCACACACCGTCATCATCAAACACACCAGCATCATCACACACACCATCATCATCCAACACACACATCACACACGCACCATAATCACACACACATCATCATACACACACCTGACACACACACATCACACATCATCACAGACACAGACACACACACATACACCATCACATACACCATCTCAACATACACCATCATGACACACACTCACAAACACACCATACCACACACAAACCATCATCACACACCCACATTACACACACACCATCACACAAACCAACATCACACACATCGTACACACCATCATTACACACACACAGACCACCATCAAACACACACACACAGACACACACAAAGCCATCAAACACACACATCACCACACACACACACGTACCTCAGGAGAGTTGTGATTGTGGCTCAATTTATGCTCCACCCAAGAGTGTGTGTTAGTGTGTAGATGTGTGTGTGCAGGTGTGTGTAGGTGTGTGTGTGTGGTTTTTTTCTCGTTTGGTTTGTCTTGTCTGTCTTCTCGATCGAGACGTCTCCTTTCCTCCTGCAGTGAAAGACAGACAGATTACAATACACTAACCCCTATACCCTACACACTATCCCCTATACCCTACACACTATCCCCTATACCCTACACACTAACCTCTATACTCTACACACTATCCCCTATACCCTACACACTATCCCCTATACCCTACACACTATCCCCTATACCCTACACACTAACCTCTATACTCTACACACTATCCCCTATACCCTACACACTATCCCCTATACCCTACACACTAACCTCTATACTCTACACACTATCCCCTATACCCTACACACTAACCTCTATACCCTACACACTATCCCCTATACCCTACACACTATCCCCTATACGCTACACACTATCCCCTATACGCTACACACTAACCTCTATACGCTACACACTATCCCCTATACCCTACACACTATCCCCTATACCCTACACACTAACCCCTATACCCTACACACTAACCCCTATACCCTACACACTATCCCCTATACCCTACACACTATCCCCTATACCCTACACACTATCCCCTATACCCTACACACTATCCCCTATACCCGACACACTATCCCCTATACCCGACACACTAACCCCTATACCCGACACACTAACCCCTATACCCGACACTCTATCCCCTATACCCGACACTCTATCCCCTATACCCGACACACTATCCCCTATACCCGACACACTATCCCCTATACCCTACACACTAACCCCTATACCCTACACACTAACCCCTATACCCTACACACTAACCCCTATACCCTACACACTAACCCCTATACCCTACACACTATCCCCTATACTCTACACACTATCCCCTATACTCTACACACTATCCCCTATACTCTACACACTATCCCCTATACTCTACACACTATCCCCTATACTCTACACACTATCCCCTATACTCTACACACTATCCCCTATACTCTACACACTAACCCCTATACTCTACACACTAACCCCTATACTCTACACACTATCCCCTATACTCTACACACTAACCCCTATACTCTACACACTATCCCCTATACTCTACACACTAACCCCTATACTCTACACACTATCCCCTATACTCTACACACTAACCCCTATACTCTACACACTATCCCCTATACTCTACACACTAACCCCTATACTCTACACACTATCCCCTATACTCTACACACTAACCCCTATACTCTACACACTAACCCCTATACTCTACACACTATCCCCTATACTCTACACACTAACCCCTATACTCTACACACTACCCCTATACTCTACACACTAACCCCTATACTCTACACACTAACCCCTATACTCTACACACTATCCCCTATACTCTACACACTACCCCTATACTCTACACACTACCCCTATACTCTACAACACTATACCCCCTATACTCTACACACTATCCCCTATACTCTACACACTATCCCCTATACTCTACACACTACCCCTATACCCTACACACTATCCCCTATACCTACACACTATCCCCTATACTCTACACACTATCCCCTATACTCTACACACTAACCCCTATACTCTACACACTAACCCCTATACTCTACACACTAACCCCTATACTCTACACACTAACCCCTATACTCTACACACTAACCCCTATACTCTACACACTACCCCTATACTCTACACACTAACCCCTATACTCTACACACTAACCCCTATACTCTACACACTAACCCCTATACTCTACACACTAACCCCTATACTCTACACACTAACCCCTATACTCTACACACTATCCCCTATACTCTACACACTATCCCCTATACTCTACACACTATCCCCTATACTCTACACACTATCCCCTATACTCTACACACTAACCCCTATACTCTACACACTATCCCCTATACTCTACACACTAACCCCTATACTCTACACACTAACCCCTATACTCTACACACTATCCCCTATACTCTACACACTAACCCCTATACTCTACACACTAACCCCTATACTCTACACACTAACCCCTATACTCTACACACTATCCCCTATACTCTACACACTAACCCCTATACTCTACACACTATCCCCTATACTCTACACACTAACCCCTATACTCTACACACTATCCCCTATACTCTACACACTAACCCCTATACTCTACACACTATCCCCTATACTCTACACACTATCCCCTATACTCTACACACTATCCCCTATACTCTACACACTATCCCCTATACTCTACACACTAACCCCTATACTCTACACACTAACCCCTATACTCTACACACTATCCCCTATACTCTACACACTATCCCCTATACTCTACACACTAACCCCTATACTCTACACACTAACCCCTATACTCTACACACTATCCCCTATACTCTACACACTAACCCCTATACTCTACACACTAACCCCTATACTCTACACACTATCCCCTATACTCTACACACTAACCCCTATACTCTACACACTATCCCCTATACT
>JBCEWE010000940.1:10000-15000 GCA_039877035.1 Silurus lanzhouensis
TGGTGATGTTGTGATGAGTTGAGTGAATAGTCATTAAATGTATTGATAATCTACTGATCAGACTGGAGCAGGAAATGTTCTTCTGGAACTCAGGTATAGTGCAGGGGTGTAATGTGTTTTCAGGTCCAGATTCATTTTTGTGATTCATTAAAGTCTTTTCAGTAGTACAAATCGAGATCTTTCTGTTTCTGTAGGATCTGTTGGGTTTGTATCTCCTTAGTGTCTCCTAGACTGAGTAGAAGTTCAGGTCTAGCTGTGAGAAACAGCTTCCACCTGGGTTCTCCTGGTCCTGTAGAGCCTGAGCGTGGTAACCTTAAATCTCTCTCTCTCTCTCTCTCTCTCTCTCTCTCTCTCTCTCTCTCTCTCCCCTCTCCCCCTCTCTCCTTATCCCCCCCAACCCCTCGTTCCAGACCTGTGCCGTGTTGATGGCGTGTTGTTCTCGGCTGATTTCTCTCTCCGTCTCTCCGTTCATCTTCTCCTCCTCTACACTGCTTTCCAATTCAAGGACACGGAACTCCCAGTCCTCAAAAGCTCTGACTGCAGTGTCCAACATCTCCTTTTCCTGAACACACACACACACACACACACACACACACACACACACACACACACACACATTAGTATCATAAATACCGCTCATATTTTACTACACTTCCAAAAACGTTTTAGACGCTGTGTAAAATATAAAAAAAAAAGAATGCAGCATGACTCTGGAGGACTCTGGATGCTGAAAGCGTCCGTCTGAAGTCTAGACCTTTCACCATTTGAAAACATTTGGCGGATAATGAAACAAAAAAAATAATCAAAACAAAGGACACCCAGAACTGTTGAGCAGCTAGAATCCTGTCAGACAGAATGGGAAAACATTCAGTTCCCAGCTGTGTACGGAGAGAAGACGTGATGCTACACAGTAGGAAACATGGTCCTGTCCCACTTTTTTGAGACGTGTTGCAGCCATCAAATTCAAAATTACCAAATTGTTTTCCTTAAATTGGTATAAATTCTCAGTTTATACATTTTTTATGTTCTATAGTGAATAGATTTACTATCATTAAATTCTGTTTTATTTACATTTTACACAGCATCCCAAGTGTGTGTGTGTGTATGTGTGTGTGTGTGTGTGTGTGTGTGTGTGTGTGTGTAGACCTGTTGTATCTGCAGTAGTGTGTCTGTGTCTCTCGGTCTGTCTGTCTGAGTAAATTTTTCTCTCTCCATCCATCTTGTCTTCATTTCATCCACCCTTACCCTCTCCTTCTCCAGCTTTACTCGCTCCTGTAACGCACACACAAAGGGTGTGGGTGTGTGGGCGGAGCTATCAGAGCTATAGGTTGTGTGATGATGGGAGTGTGTGTAGTGTGTGTGTGTAGTGTGTGTTCACCTGCTGTGTGTGTGTAGGTTTCTGTCTGGACTCCTGGAGTATCTGTAGATGTGTTGTGTGTTTGCGCAGTCGCTCTCTTTCAGTCTGCAGCTCCCCCTCTAACAGTGCAATCTCTAAATGCAGCTACACACACACACACACACACACATACGCGCAGGAACACAGGCACACACACACACCCGCACAAACACACACGCAGGAACACAGGCACACACACACACACACACCCACACAAACACACGCGCAGGAACACAGGCACACACACACACACACACACACACACACACACACACACACACACACACACACACAACCTGTTTAGCATGATATGGTGATGAGGTAGAACACACACACACACACACACACACACACCCGCACAAACACACGCGCAGGAAAACACACACACGCGCATGAACACAGGCACACACACACACACACACACACACCGCGCAGGAACACAGGCACACACACACACACACACACACACACACACACACGCGCAAGAACACAGGCACACACACACACCCGCACAAACACACGTGCAGGAACACACACACACACACGCGCAGGAACACAGGCACACACACACGCGCAGGAACACAGGCACACACACACACGTGCAGGAACACACACACACGCGCAGGAACACAGGCACACACACACACAAACACACGCGCAGGAACACAGGCACACACACAGCCGCACAAACACACGCGCAGGAACACACACACACGCGCAGGAACACAGGCACACACACACACACGCGCAGGAACACAGGCACACACACACACACACACACACACACACACACACACACAAACACACGCGCAGGAACACAGGCACACACACAAACACGCGCAGGAACACAGGCACACACACACAAACACACACGCAGGAACACAGGCACACACACACACACACACACTTTTTATAACAAAAGGTAAAGTGAAATCTTAAGACTATGCTCCTCTCTGAGCTCCTTTCTTCTCACCTCTATCTTTAGCTCCTCCTTCTGCTGATCAAGCTCTGTGATTCGTCGTTGCGTGGTCAGAGCCTGGGAGTCGACGCCTGTTCTTCTCCTCAGAGAGTTAAGATGAGGAAGGTGTGCATTCACTCCACTCTTCGGTCTCAGACAGCTGGCAGGAAAAACGTCCGGATTCAGCCCCTCGCTTTCAGTGCTGCTGCTGCCCTCCGAGTCTGATTCTGCCCCCGAAGAGGCGGAGCTTCTTCCATCAGTCCGCAGGTTGAGCCAGGGTGGAGTCCTGCCCTGCTCACATTGGTTCTTCTGTGTGTCCATAACACCTGGAAGAAAAAACGAGACAGGGGAGGAGTCAGACTGTGGGAGGAGTCAGACTGAGGGTAGAGTCAGGGGTGGGGCTATTAGGAAGGAAAGGTAAAGTGAGGATTAGAGGGGTGAATGAGAATTGAAGGAGCAGTGAATGGGGGTTAAGGGGGTAAATAAGGGTGCGGGGGGGTAAATAAGGGTGAAGGGGTAAATAAGGGTGAGGGGGTAAATAAGGGTGAGGGGGTAAATAAGGGTGAGGGGGTAAATAAGGGTGAAGCGGGGTAAATAAGGGTGAGGGGTTAAATAAGGGTGAAGCGGGGTAATTAAGGGTGAGGGGGTAAATAAGGGTGAAGGGGTAAATAAGGGTGAGGGGGTAAATAAGGGTGAGGGGGTAAATAAGGGTGAAGCGGGGTAAATAAGGGTGCAGTAGAATTTTATGTTTCCTTTAAAAATATCATTATAATGAATGTTTCAGGGTTAATGGCAGGTGAGGAGGTTGTGCAGAGGTCACATGACTGCAGTGAGGGATTATGGGATTGTTTTGTGGGAATTTCCATCTGAAGGGTAAAACAGAGAAACTGGAAATTTGAACTGAAAACGGAAAGTGAAAAAGAGATGCGTCAATAAACACAACAACACCAACATGTACAACCTGAGGACCTTCATTACCTACCACATGAAGCTGTGTGTGTGTGTGTGTGTGGCTTTGATCAGAGACACAAAACACTGCTTAAAATAAAGTCATTGTACTCCAGTAAACATCACACACACACACACACACACACACACACACACACACACACACACACACACACACACAGTGAAAAAATACACTGCGTGGGAACAGAGTTCCAGTTTTCTGTCCCGCCCCTTACATGTCTGTCTTTCTGCACTCTGCCTTATTAGGAGATTACAGACTGTGTTAGGATAAAAATAACACACACACACACACACACACACACACACACACACACACACACACACACACAACACAGCACAATAAATTAACTGATCAGATGAATCGTTCTGGTAATAAATGTTGTGTAACAAACACATTACAGAATTATGAGACTTTATAATGAAGTGTAATGAAACAGAGAGAAGTGTGTGTTACTCTGATTGACAGGCAGATAGAGAAAGACACACAAACACACACACACACAGACAGACTCACACACAGACACTCACAATCACACACACATACAATCACTCACACTCACATACACACACACAGATTCACATACACACACACTTATATGGTGTGTAGTTGGTTATATATGTGTATGTAGTTGGTTATGTGTGTGTGTGTGTGTGTGTGTGTGTGTGTGTGTTGTGTAGTTGGTTATACAGTATGTGTGAATGTGTGTGTATGTAGTTAGTTATATGTGTGTGTATGTGTGTGTGTACTTGGTTTTATGTGTGTATGTGTGTGTGCAGTTGGTTTTGTGTGTGTGTAGTTGGTTATATGTGTGTGTGGTTGGTTATATGTGTGTGTATCTGTGTGTGTAGTTGGTTATATGTGTGTGCATGTGTGTGTGTAGTTGATTATATGTGTGTGTGTGTGTGTGTGTGTGTGTAGTTGATTATATGTGTGTGTGTGTGTGTGTGTGTGTGTGTAGTTGATTATATGTGTGTGTGTGTGTGTGTGTGTGTAGTTGGTTATATGTGTGTGTAATTGGTTATGTTTGTGTGTGTGTGTGTGTGTGTGTGCAGTTGGTTTTATATGTGTGTATGTGTGTGCAGTTGGTTATATGTGTGTGTGGTTGGTTATATGTGTGTGTGGTTGGTTATATGTGTGTGTATCTGTGTGTGTAGTTGGTTATATGTGTGTGCATGTGTGTGTGTAGTTGATTATATGTGTGTGTGTGTGTGTGTAGTTGGTTATATGTGTGTGTGTAATTGGTTATGTTTGTGTGTGTGTGTGTGTGTGCAGTTGGTTTTATATGTGTGTATGTGTGTGCAGTTGGTTATGTGTGTGTGTGGTTGGTTATATGTGTGTGTATCTGTGTGTGTAGTTGGTTATATGTGTGTGCATGTGTGTGTGTAGTTGATTATATGTGTGTGTGTGTGTGTGTGTAGTTGGTTATATGTGTGTGTGTAATTGGTTATGTTTGTGTGTGTGTGTGTGTGTGTGCAGTTGGTTTTATATGTGTGTATGTGTGTGCAGTTGGTTATATGTGTGTGTGGTTGGTTATATGTGTGTGTATCTGTGTGTGTAGTTGGTTATATGTGTGTGCATGTGTGTGTGTAGTTGATTATATGTGTGTGTGTGTGTGTGTGTGTGTGTGTGTGTGTGTAGTTGGTTATATGTGTGTGTGTAATTGGTTATGTTTGTGT
>JBCEWE010000940.1:17500-50347 GCA_039877035.1 Silurus lanzhouensis
TGTTTGTGTATCTGTGTGTAGTTGCTTTTGTGAGTGTGTGTAGTTGGTTATGTGTGTGTATGTGTGTGTGTGTGTATGTGTGTGCAGTTGGTTATATGTTTGTGTATCTGTGTGTAGTTGCTTTTGTGAGTGTGTGTAGTTGGTTATATGTGAGTATATGTGTGTGCAGTTGGTTATATATATGTGTGTGTGTAGTTGGTTACATGTATATGTGTGTCTGTGCAGTTGTTTATATGTGTGTATTTGGATATATGTGTGTGTGTGTGTAGTTGGTTATATGTGTGTATCTGTGTGTGTAGTTGGTTATATGTGTGTTTGTGTGTTGTTGGTTATATGTGTGTGTATGTGTGTGCAGTTGGTTATGTGTGTGTATACAGTTGGTTTTATGTGTGTGTATGTGTGCAGTTGGTTATATGTGTGTGTGCAGTTGGTTATACAGTGCCCTCCACAATTATTGGCACCCCTGTTTAAGATGTGGTCGTGGACTTCTAAAAATTCTCCTTTTTTTTAAAACAACATAGAACCCAAATGCAAAAAAAGAGAAAAATCCAACCTTTTATTTAAGTACATTACTTTGGTGGTAAAAAAAATCACACATTTAGAAAAAGAAAAAAAAACTTGAAATCATGTGTGCCACAATTATTGGCACCCCTGATGTTAATACTTTGTACAACCTCCTTTTGCCAACAAGACAGCACTTAATCTCCTCCTATAACATTTCACAAGATTGGAGAACACAGAGAGAGGGATTTTTGACCATTCTTCTTTGCACAATCTTTCTAGATCATCCAGTGTCCTGGGTCCTCTCTTATGCACTCTTCTCTTTAGCTCCCCCCACAGGTTTTCGATTGGGTTGAGGTCTGGGGACTGAGATGGCCATGGGAGGACCTTGAGTTTGTGACTGCTGAACCACTTTTGTGTAGATTTTGCCACATGTTTTGGATCATTATCCTGCTGAAAGACCCAATGACGACCCATCTTCAGCTTTCTGGCAGAGGCCATCAGGTTTTTATTTAAAATATCCTGGTACTTCAAAGCGTTCATAATGCCATGCACCCTAACAAGGTTCCCAGGGCCTTTGGAAGAGAAACAGGCCCACAGCATCACAGATCCTCCACCATACTTCACGGTGGGCATGAGGTGCTTTTCGGCATACTCATCTTTTGTTTTACGCCAGACCCACTTAGAGTGTTTGTTGCCAAAAAGCTCAATCTTAGTCTCATCTGACCAAAGCACACGATCCCAGTTGAAGTCCCAGTACCGCTTAGCAAACTCCAGACGTTTACGTTTGTGAGTGTTATGAGAAAAGGCTTTTTCCTTGCATGCCTCCCAAACAGCTTGTTGGCATGTAGAGAGCGTCTGATGGTTGTTTTGGAGACTCTGTGACCCCAAGATGCCACTCTTTGATGCAATTCTGTGACGGTGAGCTTGGGAAATTTTTTACTTCTCTTACCATCCTCCTCACTGTGCGTTGTGGCAAGATAAACTTGGGACCTCTTCCAGCCTTGTTTGTCACTGTTCCAGTTGTTTTAAACTTCTTAATGATTCCTCTGACTGTAGATACCGGCAAGTTAAGGCGAGTGGCTATTTTCTTGTAGCCATTGCCTGACTTATGAAGGTCGACACACATCTGCCTTACTTGAATGGTGTGTTCTCTTGTCTTTGCCATGTTGACAAATGGGTAAGAGAATTAGGCCTCTGTGTCACGTCATATTTATACCCCAGGGAAACAGGAAATCATGAATTACTAATTAAAAGTCCCTAGATACCCTGACCAACCTTAGCAACTACAGAAAAATATATAAAAAAAAAAAACAATTAAATTTTTCAGAGGAATTGTTAGGGGTGCCAATAATTGTGGCACACATGATTTCAAGGTTTTTTTTTTTTTTTCTAAATTTATGATTTTTTTTACCACCAAAGTAATGTACTTAAATAAAAGGTTGGATTTTTCTCTTTTTTTTGAATTTGGGTTCTATGTTGTTTTAAAAAAAAGGAGAATTTTTAGAAGTCCACGACCACATCTTAAACAGGGGTGCCAATAATTGTGGAGGGCACTGTATGTGTGTGCAGTTGGTTATATGTGTGTGTGTGTGTAGTTGGTTATATGTGGGTTTGTGTGTGTTGTTGGTTATGTGTGTGTATGCAGTTGGTTATGTGTGTGTGTGTATCTGTGTGTGTAGTTGGTTATATGTGAGTGTGTGTGTAGTTGGTTATGTTTGTGTATGTGTGTGCAGTTGGTTATATGTGTGTGTAGTTGGTTATATATGTGTGTGTGTGTGTGTAATTGGTTATGTGTGTGTGTATGTGTGTGTAATTGGTTATGTGTGTGTGTGTATGTGTGTGTGTGTGTGTAATTGGATATATGTGTGAGTTTGTGTGTAGTTGGTTATATGTGTGTGTGTGTGTGTGTAATTGGTTATGTGTGTGCATGTGTGTGTGCAGTTGGTTATGTGTGTGTATGCAGTTGGTTTTATGTGTGTGCAGTTGGTTATGTGTGTGTATCTGTGTGTGTAGTTGGTTATATGTGAGTGTATGTGTGTGCAGTTGGTTATGTGTGTGTGTGTGTGTGTGTGTGTGTAATTGGTTATGTGTGTGTGTATGTGTGTGTAATTGGATATATGTGTGAGTTTGTGTGTAGTTGGTTATATGTGTGTGTGTGTGTGTGTGTAATTGGTTATGTGTGTGTATGTGTGTGCAGTTGGTTATGTGTGTGTATGCAGTTGGTTTTATGTGTGTGCAGTTGGTTATATGTATGTGTGTGTGTGTGTAGTTGGTTATATGTGTGTGTGTGTGTGTGTGTGTGTGTGTAGTTGGTTATATGTGTGTGTAGTTGGTTATATATATGTGTGTGTGTGTGTGTAATTGGTTATGTGTGTGTGTATGTGTGTGCAGTTGGTTATATGTATGTGTGTGTGTGTAGTTGGTTATATGTGTGTGTGTGTGTGTGTGTAATTGGTTATGTGTGTGTGTATGTGTGTGTAATTGGATATATGTGTGAGTTTGTGTGTAGTTGGTTATATGTGTGTGTGTGTGTGTGTGTAATTGGTTATGTGTGTGTGTATGTGTGTGTAATTGGATATATGTGTGAGTTTGTGTGTAGTTGGTTATATGTGTGTGTGTGTGTGTGTGTAATTGGTTATGTGTGTGTATGTGTGTGCAGTTGGTTATGTGTGTGTATGCAGTTGGTTTTATGTGTGTGCAGTTGGTTATGTGTGTGTATCTGTGTGTGTAGTTGGTTATATGTGAGTGTATGTGTGTGTAGTTGGTTATATGTATGTGTGTAGTTGGTTATATGTGTGTGTGTGTGTGTAGTTGATTAAATGTGTGTGTGTGTAGTTGGTTATATGTACGTGTATGTGTGTGTAGTTGATTAAATGTGTGTGTGTGTGTAGTTGGTGACATATGTGTGTATAATTGGATATATGTGTGAGTTTGTGTGTAGTTGGTTATATGTGTGTATGTGTGTGTGCAGTTGGTTTTATATGTGTGTGTATGTGTGTGCAGTTGGTTATGTGTGTGTGTATCTGTGTGTGTGGTTGGTTATATGTGTGTGTGTGTGTGTGTGTATGCAGTTGGTTTTATGTGTGTGCAGTTGGTTTTATGTGTGTGTGTATGTGTGTGCAGTTGGTTATATGTGTGTGTATCTGTGTGTGTAGTTGGTTATATATGTGTGTGTGTGTGTGTGTGTAGTTGGTTATATGTGTGTGTGTGCAGTTGGTTATATGTGTGTGTGTGTGTGTGAGTGTATGTATGTGCAGTTGGTTACATGTGTGTGTGTAATTGGTTATATGTGTGTGTAAGTGTGTGTGTGTGTGTGTGTGTGTGTGTATGAAGTGGTGTTAACTTTGGTACAAACTGGATTATTGTGCTGAGTGAAAGAAGGGTGGCGTGACACCTGTCAGTCATTCTCCGGATATTCCAGTTTGACAAACAACCAATAAAACACACACACACACACACACACACACACACACACACACACACACACACACACACACACACACACACACGTTAATAAATGATTATGTATGTTGATCTGAAAAAAATCAGTGTGTAAGTGAGTGGTACAGTTCTCACTGAGATGCTCACACCAGACCTGTGTGTGTGTGTGTGTGTGTGTGTGGTGTGTGTGTGTGTGTGTGCGCGCATTACAGGGTACAGGGTAGAGTGATACACACATTCCTGAAGGGTGAGACAGTGTTGGGAAGGGGACGGGTTTGACAAGTCTGGGGAGCTTCACACACACTGTTCTTATTGTTGATGTAATTTTGTGAAGACGATTTCTCACGTTTATCATCATCATCATCATTACTTCTGTTATAACACCTTCAGAATTCAGTTCAATTAAATTTGTTTGTGTGTATTGAGCTTTTAATAATGGACATTGTCTCAGAGCAGCTTTACACAGATACTGTGGAGATAAAAATGAAGTTGTAAATTTGTCCTGATGAACAAACCGGTGGCGACTGTGGTGAAGGAAAAACTCCTCCTCCCTCATAACCTTATTCTCTCATTTAGTACAGCGCCAAATTAGTGTAGCTCTCCATCCAATCAGAATGCAGCTCCCATATTTAATCACAATACATACCATCATCATCCCAGTCTGTGTACTGTACACAACACACAACCACACACACACACAACCACACACACACACACTCACAGTTTATCCAGATGTTTAACTCAGTAATTTTGACTATTTTTAGAAACCGCTTGCATTTTCAGTAAAGTTTTTCCTTGTAGTTAAAACACACACACACACACACACACACACACACACACACACACACAAATCTTCAGAACCTCTGAAAAGTTCCATCACACTGATCAATCTAACTGTAATAAGTGCGATCTACAGAACACAAACACACGCACAAACGTACACACACACACAAACACATACATGTGTACACACAACCATGCACATATACACACATATACACACACACACACACACACACACACAAACATGTGTACACACAACCACGCACATATACACACATATACACACACACACACACACACACACACACACAAACACATACATGTGTACACACAACCACGCACATATACACACATATACACACACACACACACACACACACACACACACACACACACAAACACATACATGTGTACACACAACCACGCACATATACACACATATACACACACACACACACACAAACACATACATGTGTACACACAACCACGCACATATACACACATATACACACACACACACACACACACACACACACACACACACAAACACATACATGTGTACACACAACCATGCACATATACACACATATACACACACACACACACACACACACACACAAACACATACATGTGTACACACAACCATGCACATATACACACATATACACACACACACACACACACACACAAACACATACATGTGTACACACAACCACGCACATATACACACATATACACACACACACACACACACACATGTGTACACACAACCACGCACATATAGACACACACACACACACACACACACACACACACACACATGTGTACACACAACCACGCACATATACACACACACACACACACACATACATGTGTACACACAACCACGCACATATAGACACATACACACACACACACACACAAACACATACATGTGTACACACAACCACGCACATATAGACACACACACACACGTGTCTACACAACCACGCACATATACACACATACACACATACAGAGTAGCGAGTAAAGTTTCACACAAGTAAAATCTTTACCCAATAAGCTGTGACAGATGTTGAGGGGAGCAGGACACACAGGTGTGTGTGTGTGTTCCTCCGTTTTCTTGCAGATTTCAGACAATGATCACTTCTGGCCAGACTTCTTCATATAGTAGATAAGTGTACCTGGGTCCTACTAGTTTTTTGCAGAGGGCACTGTTGGACAGCTTCTGATGTTGAAGGAAAGTAAGCTTCTTTCACTACATTAAGTTTCCTTGGTTGTCCACTGTGTCTATACTCGTCAACATCGCCCGTTTCTTGTGCCTCTTGTACCAAATCTTAAAAGCTTTTAGATCTTTTCCTGGGAGACACTTTGCTGATGCAGTAGAAATCCCTTGTGTCTTGTTGCTGTGCTCAGTCTTGCAATGCTGTAGGACCTGGTACATAAAACTGTCTTCCACAACCCCACCTTAGTAGCAGTTTGGCTCCTCACCCAGTTTGAAGCTCCTCCACAGCTGTTTCTGTTTCACTTCATCACTGGGTTTCAACCTTCAAATTCAGATTCCAACTGATTATCATCAGCACCTGCTTCGGTTCATCATCCTGACACTGATCCTACAAAAGTCCCTCACTTTGTGTAAGTGTACAGAGTGTGTAGAAGGAAGAAACGAAATCCATACGGTGTCACAACAAAATACTGATCTGATTTCGATTTTATTAAGTGATCAACAATTAAAACACCAATGATTGATTTAATCACAGCTGCTGAAAACAAAATAACACACACAATAATACACAACACTCACAATACACTGCCGTGATTTACACATCACCTGAGTACCAGCGTCCCGATAACACACACCGCCTATAAACCTGTCAGCGCGCGCGCACACACACACACACCTCTGATCTGCTGTAACGCACTTCACCACATTAAAGCAGTTAAGCATTAAATCTTTCTAACACGCGCGCACCTTCATGTAGCGTATATCACGTATAATCACGTGTAACTTATGACACACACACACTGTGTATGAAGTTGTGAGTTTGTAGACTAGCAGCTGAAACGCACCCGATCATCAGCACCTACCTGTTCCACACTTCCGGTTCAGTATTCCACACGCGCTGGAGCAGAGCTTTTCATGGAGCTCCACATTCAGGAAAAACCTCACAGTGAAGATCAGCAGATCTGCGTGAGGGCCACTACGAGTCCACGTTCCGGTTCCGATCTGTCTCGCGCAGCGGGGTTACTTTCGTTCACTTTACACGGCACAGCTCTGAGAGCGCGAGCGCACCGGAGTGTCAGCACTGACCGGGTTTAAAACACACACACACACACACACACACACACACACACACACACAGGTGAGGCGGAGACTACCGGGTTGCCAGTTTTGAAGAAAGTGATCTAGGGTTGCCAGATGTCTGTATTTTTATGTCTACATTTACATTTGCGGGATTTAGCAGACGTCCGTGTCAGACAGGAGTCTCTCTGGACTATGATGTTTGTGGATGATATTGTGATTTGTGGTGAGAATAGGGAGCAGGAGGAGAAGATCCTGGAGAGGTGGAGGTAAGCGCTGGAGAGAAGGGGAATGAAAGTCAGTAAGAGTAAGACAGAGTACATGTGTGTGAATGAGAGGGAGGGCAGTGGAGTGGTGCGGTTGCAGGGAGAAGAGGTGGAGAAGGTGGAGGAGTTCAGGTACCTGGGGTCAACAGTGCAGAGTAATGGAGAGTGTGTTAGAGAAGTGAAGAAAAGAGTGCAGGCAGGGTGGAGTGGGTGGAGAAGAGTGATAGCAGGAGTGATTTGTGATAGAGAAGAGTATCTGTGAGAGTGAAAGGGAAAGTTTATAGGACTGTGGTGAGACCTGAGATGTTGTATGGATTAGAGACAGTGGCATTGAGTAAAAGACAGGAGGTGGAGCTGGAGGTAGCAGAGCTGAAGATGTTGAGATGTTCGTTGGGAGTGACGACGATGGACAGGATTAGAAATGAGTTTATTAGAGGGACAGCGCATGTAGGACGTTTTGGAGACAAGGTGAGGGAGGTGAGATTGAGATGGTTTGGACATGTGCAGAGGAGGGACATGGGGTATATCAGTAGGAGAACACTGAGGATGGAGACACCAGGAAGGAGGAAAAGAGGAAGACCAAGGAGGAGGTTTATGGATGTGGTGAGGGAAGACATGCAGGTAGTTGGTGTGAAAGAGGCAGATGTAGAGGACAGGGGCGTCTGGAGACGGATGATTCTCTGTGGCGCCCCCTAATGGCAGCAGCAAAAAGAAAAAGAAGAAGAAGCAGCAGATGTTTGTGTCCAGAGCGACGTACAAAAGTGCTTTGAGTTGCCATCGATAAATAAGGTGGTACCAGTGGAGCAGTGCTGGTGCAGTGCGTGGTGCAATGCGGGATGTGATGAGGTCACTGAGGTAAGATGGTGCTGGTCTATTTTTGGTTTGTAGGCAAACATCAGTGTTTTGAATCTGATATGTGCAGCTACTGGAAGCCAGTGGAGGTGCAGCAGTGGGGTGGTGTGGGAGAAGTTGGGCAGATTGAACACAGTGCATTTTTGGATCATTTGCAGTGGATGAATAGCGTTCAGGGGAAGACCTGCCAGCAGAGAGCTGCAGTAGTCCAGTCTCGAAATCACAAGAGACTGAACAAGAACCTGGGCAGCCTGTGTGGACAGAAATGGTCGAATCCTTTAGATGTTGTAGAGAAGAAATGGACAAGAACGAGCCACATTAGCGACATGTGGGAAGAAGGACAGTTCATTGTCCAGAGTCACCCCAAGGTTGTGAGCAGTGACTTAAGGGGAGAGCAGAGAGTCATAAAGAGTTATACTGAGATCCTGACCTGGAGATGAATCACCTGGAAACACACTAGTGTTCCCACTATAGACCTCTGTGTTGTGTGGTTTTAACATCAAGAAGACGTGTGTGTGTGTGTGTGTGTGTGTGTGTGTGTGTTTTTTAGGGCGCGGGGGGGGGGTGGTGGTGTTGAGGTTGGTGGTGTGATGAAACCTGAATACTAGTATTTCCAGATTTTTATGACAGAACAATTGAATACACACACACACACACACACACACACACACACACACACACACACACACACACATACCATTTAACCCAAATACACACACACACACACACATTTACATAAATACTCACACACTCACACACTCAATCTGCAGAGAAAATGAAAGAAATGCAGGAGTGAATGTACAATTTGTGTCATTTGACTGATTTCACTTGCAAACTGTGTGTGTGTGTGTGTGTGTGTGTGTGTGTGTGTGTGTGTGTGTGTGTGTGTGTTACCCATGATGTAGTTTCAGAAACTCTTTATTTATGATGATGAATATTAACATGTTACATGAGAATTACATCATTACAAAACACCCTTCTATATAATAACCCTGTGTGTGAGAGAGAGAGAGATGTGTGTGTGTGTGTGTGTGTGTGTGTGTGTGTGTGTGTGTGTGTGAGAGAGAGAGAGAGAGAGTGTGTGTGTGTGTGTGAGAGAGAGAGAGAGTGAGAGTGTGTGTGTGTGTGTGTGTGTGAGAGAGAGAGTGAGAGTGTGTGTGTGTGTGTGTGTGTGTGTGTGTGTGTGTGTGTGTGTGTAGTTATATATTTATGAATAATAAAGTAATAATGTTTTCCGAACATTAAAGTGATGAGTTTCGTCCTTAAACATCATGAAGGCCACACAGCAGGTTTGCAGGAACGGCCACATCTGTAAACTCACACACACACACACACACACACACACACACACACACACACACACACACACACACACACACACACCTATAAATAACACACACACATCTATAAACGACACACACATCTATAAATACCACACACGCATCTATAAATACCACACACACACACACACACACACACACACATCTATAAATAACACACACACATCTATAAACGACACACACATCTATAAATACCACACACGCATCTATAAATACCACACACACACACACACACACACATCTATAAATAACACACACAACTATAAATAACACACACACGCACACACACGCACATCTATAAAAACCACACACACACATCTATAAATAACACACACACATCTATAAATAACACACACACAACTATAAATAACACACACACACACACCTATAAACACCACACACACACAACTATAAATAACACACACATCTATAAACAACACACACACACACAACTATAAATAACACACACACATCTATAAACAACACACACACACACACAACTATAAATAACACACACACATCTATAAATAACACACACACACATCTATAAAGAACACACACACACACAACTATAAACAACACACACACACACACAACTATAAACAACACACACACAACTATAAATAACACACACACATCTATAAACAACACACACACACACACAACTATAAATAACACACACACACATCTATAAACAACACACACACACAACTATAAATAACACACACACACATCTATAAACAACACACACACACACAACTATAAATAACACACACACATCTATAAATAACACACACACACACATCTATAAATAACACACACACATCTATAAACAACACACACACACATCTATAAACAACACACACACACATCTATAAACAACACACACACACAACTATAAATAACACACATCTATAAATAACACACACATCTATAAATAACACACACACACATCTATAAACAACACACACACACACACACACACACACATCTATAAATAACACACACACATCTATAAACAACACACACACACAACTATAAATAACACACACATCTATAAATAACACACACACATCTATAAATAACACACACACATCTATAAATAACACACACACATCTATAAATAACACACACAACTATAAATAACACACACACATCTATAAACAACACACACACATCTAAGAACAACACACACACACATCTATAAACAACACACACACACATCTATAAACAACACACACAACTATAAACAACACACACAACTATAAATAACACACACACAACTATAAATAACACACACACTGATAAACAACACACACACACACACAACTATAAACAACACACACACATCTATAAATAACACACACATCTATAAACAACACACACACACACACAACTATAAACAACACACACATCTATAAATAACACACACACATCTATAAATAACACACACACATCTATAAATAACACACACAGATCTATAAAAAACACACACATCTGTAAATAACACACACACATCTATAAATAACACACACACATCGATAAACACACACAAATCTATAAATAACACACACACATCTATAAATAACACACACACATCTATAAAGAACACACACATCTATAAATAACACACACATCTATAAATAACACACACATCTATAAATAACACACACACATCTATAAATAACACACACATCTATAAATAACACACACATCTATAAATAACACACACACATCTATAAATAACACACAACACGTCTATAAATAACACACACACATCTGTAAATAACACACACATCTATAAATAACACACACACATCGATAAACACACACACATCTATAAATAACACACACACATCTATAAATAACACACACACATCGATAAACACACACACATCTATAAATAACACACACACATCTATAAATAACACACACACATCTATAAATAACACACACATCTATAAAACACACACAATAAATAAACACACAACAAAAAAAACACACATCTATAAATAACACACACACATCTGTAAATAACACACACATCTATAAATAACACACACACATCGATAAACACACACACATCTATAAATAACACACACATCATAAAAACACACACACATCATAAACACACACACATCTATAAATAACACACACAATCTAAAAAACACACACATCTATAAATAACACACACATCTATAAATAACACACACACATCTATAAATAACACACACACATCTATAAATAACACACACATCTATAAATAACACACACACACATCTATAAATAACACACACACATCTATAAATAACACACACACATCTATAAATAACACACACACATCTATAAATAAACACACACATCTATAAAAACACACACACATCTATAAATAACACACACACATCTATAAATAACACACACACATCTATAAATAACACACACACATCTATAAATAACACACACATCTATAAATAACACACACACATCTATAAATAACACACACACATCTATAAATAACACACACACATCTATAAATAACACACACACATCTATAAATAACACACACACATCTATAAATAAAACACACACATCTATAAATAACACACACACATCTATAAATAACACACACACACATCGATAAACACACACACATCTATAAATAACACACACACATCTATAAATAACACACACACATCTATAAATAACACACACACATCTATAAATAACACACACACATCTATAAATAACACACACACATCTATAAATAACACACACACATCTATAAATAACACACACATCTATAAATAACACACACACATCTATAAACACACACACATCTATAAATAACACACACATCTATAAATAACACACACACATCTATAAATAACACACACATCTATAAATAACACACACACAACTATAAAAAACACACACATCTATAAATAACACACACACATCTATAAATAACACACATCTGTAAATAACACACACACATCTATAAATAACACACACACATCGATAAACACACACACATCTATAAATAACACACACACATCTATAAATAACACACACATCTATAAATAACACACACACATCTGTAAATAACACACACATCTATAAATAACACACACATCGATAAAAAAACACATAAAAAACAACATCATAAACACACACACATCTATAAATAACACACACACATCTATAAATAACACACACACATCGATAAACACACACACATCGATAAATAACACACACATCTATAAATAACACACACACATCTATAAATAACACACACACAACTATAAACAACACACACATCTATAAACAACACACACACACCTATAAATAACACACACACATCGATAAACACACACACATCTATAAATAACACACACATCTATAAATAAAACACACATCTGTAAATAACACACACACATCTGTAAATAACACACACACAACTATAAACAACACACATCTATAAATAACACACATCTGTAAATAACACACACACATCTGTAAATAACACACATCTATAAATAACACACACACATCTATAAATAACACACACACATCTATAAATAACACACACACATCTGTAAATAACACACACATCTATAAATAACACACACACATCTATAAATAACACACACACATCTATAAATAACACACACACATCTGTAAATAACACACACACATCTGTAAATAACACACACACATCTATAAATAACACACACACATCTATAAATAACACACACACATCTATAAATAACACACACACATCTATAAATAACACACACACATCTATAAATAACACACACACATCTATAAATAACACACACACATCTATAAATAACACACACACACATCTGTAAATAACACACACACATCTGTAAATAACACACACACATCTATAAATAACACACACACATCTATAAATAACACACACACATCTATAAATAACACACACACATCTATAAAATAACACACACACAACTATAAACAACACACACATCTATAAATAACACACACACCTATAAATAACACACACACAACTATAAACAACACACACATCTATAAATAACACACACATCTATAAATAACACACACACATCTATAAATAACACACACACATCTATAAATAACACACACACAACTATAAACAACACACACATCGATAAACACACACACATCTATAAATAACACACACACACAACTATAAACAACACACACATCGATAAACACACACACATCTATAAATAACACACACACCTATAAATAACACACACACAACTATAAACAACACACACATCTATAAATAACACACACATCTATAAATAACACACACACAACTATAAACAACACACACATCTATAAATAACACACATCTATAAATAACACACACACATCTATAAATAACACACACACACAACTATAAACAACACACACATCCATAAACACACACATCTATAAATAACACACACACATCTATAAATAACACACACACATCTATAAATAACACACACATCTGTAAATAACACACACACACATCTATAAATAACACACACACATCGATAAACACACACACACTATAAACAACACACACATCTATAAATAACACACACATCTATAAATAACACACACACATCGATAAACACACACACACTATAAACAACACACACATCTATAAATAACACACACACATCTATAAATAACACACACACATCTATAAATAACACACACACAACTATAAACAACACACATCTATAAATAACACACACATCTGTAAATAACACACACACATCTATAAATAACACACACACATCTATAAATAACACACACACAACTATAAACAACACACATCTATAAATAACACACACATCTGTAAATAACACACACACATCTATAAATAACACACACACATCTATAAATAACACACACAACTATAAACAACACACATCTATAAATAACACACACATCTGTAAATAACACACACACACACACATCTGTAAATAACACACACATCTATAAATAACACACACACATCTATAAATAACACACACACATCTATAAATAACACACACACATCTGTAAATAACACACACACACACACACACACATCTGTAAATAACACACACACATCTATAAATAACACACACACATCTATAAATAACACACACACATCTGTAAATAACACACACACACACACACACACACACATCTGTAAATAACACACACACATCTATAAATAACACACACACATCTATAAATAACACACACACATCTATAAATAACACACACACATCGATAAACACACACACAACTATAAACAACACACACATCTATAAATAACACACACACATCTATAAATAACACACACACATCTATAAATAACACACACACACACACATCTGTAAATAACACACACATCTGTAAATAACACACACACACACACATCTGTAAATAACACACACACATCTATAAATAACACACACACATCTATAAATAACACACACATCTGTAAATAACACACACATCTATAAATAACACACACATCTGTAAATAACACACACACATCTATAAATAACACACACATCTGTAAATAACACACACACATCTATAAATAACACACACATCTGTAAATAACACACACACATCTATAAATAACACACACATCTGTAAATAACACACACACATCTATAAATAACACACACACATCTATAAATAACACACACACACATCTATAAATAACACACACACATCTATAAATAACACACACACATCGATAAACACACACATCTATAAATAACACACACACATCTATAAATAACACACACACATCTATAAATAACACACACACATCGATAAACACACACAACTATAAACAACACACACATCTATAAATAACACACACATCTATAAATAACACACACATATCTATAAATAACACACACATCTGTAAATAACACACACACATCTATAAATAACACACACATCTATAAATAACACACACACATCTATAAATAACACACACACATCTGTAAATAACACACACACATCTGTAAATAACACACACACACACACACACACACACACACACATCTGTAAATAACACACACACATCTATAAATAACACACACACATCTATAAATAACACACACACATCTATAAATAACACACACACATCTATAAATAACACACACACACATCTATAAATAACACACACACATCTATAAATAACACACACACATCGATAAACACACACAACTATAAACAACACACACATCTATAAATAACACACACACATCTATAAATAACACACACACATCTGTAAATAACACACACACATCTATAAATAACACACACACATCTATAAACACACACACATCGATAAACACACACACAACTATAAACAACACACACATCTATAAATAACACACACACATCTATAAATAACACACACACATCTGTAAATAACACACACACATCTATAACACACACACATCTATAAATAACACACACACATCTATAAATAACACACACACACATCTATAAATAACACACACACATCTATAAATAACACACACACATCTGTAAATAACACACACACATCTATAACACACACACATCTATAAATAACACACACACATCTATAAATAACACACACACATCTATAAATAACACACACACACATCTATAAATAACACACACACATCTATAAATAACACACACACATCGATAAACACACACAACTATAAACAACACACACATCTATAAATAACACACACATCTGTAAATAACACACACATATCTATAAATAACACACACACATCTATAAATAACACACACACATCTATAAATAACACACACACACATCTATAAATAACACACACACATCTATAAATAACACACACACATCGATAAACACACACAACTATAAACAACACACACATCTATAAATAACACACACATCTGTAAATAACACACACATATCTATAAATAACACACACACATCTATAAATAACACACACATCTGTAAATAACACACACATATCTATAAATAACACACACACATCTATAAATAACACACACACATCTGTAAATAACACACACACATCTATAAATAACACACACACATCGATAAACACACACACATCGATAAACACACACACATCGATAAACACACACACAACTATAAACAACACACACATCTATAAATAACACACACATCTGTAAATAACACACACACACACACACATCTGTAAATAAACAGTAAACAGGAAGTCAGTACCGATCTTGGCCGGTTTTGGGAGATTCAGGTTTTTCATAACTTCCTCAAACTTCTCCTCAGAGAGAGTTAATCTTGGGTTAAACTTTCTCTCCTCCTCCACTGTGGACACGGTCTGTCCTGCAAACCCCCCCCACCACACACATACACACACACACACACACACACACATCATCTCAAACTCCTATTTTATACACAAATTTACAACAATTTAAATAGGACTTTAACACACACACACACACACACACACACACACACACACACACACACACACACCTTTGTAGTCATGTGCAGGGTAAATCAGACAGTGTCCAGGTAACGTGAAGATTTTCTTGTGGACAGATTCGTAAAGTTTCTTTGCACAGCCTGAAATCAGAAAAAATAAAGTCACTTCTTTAATTTTGATTATAAATGCAAGAAAAAAATCCACAAATAATTAATAATTGTATTTAAGTTTATAGTATTTTACAGTAATTTAATTTCTGATAACTTCCTTACAATCGGGTAATAAATATTTTGTGGATGATTATTTTATTTTAGACGTTTGACACAAAATGTACTCTGTACTCTACTGCCTCTAAGTGGCTGTGTGGGGTATTGCACACCAAATAAAGTGTGGGGCTGTGGCCCTCTAGTGGGAAATAAAGGCATGACAGGTGGGGCGCAATGAACGGCAGGATTTATACAATTTTTTGGTGCTTTTCATTAATCTTCATTTATGATTTACTCTATTAAAAATTAAGTTTATTCATTCAAACCAACCCAAACAAACTTCTTCTTTCGGCTTCTCCCATCAGGAGTCTCCACAGCAGATCATCCGTCTCCATCCCCCCCTGTCCTCTACATCTGCCTCTTTCACACCAACTACCTGCATGTCTTCCCTCACCACATCCATAAACTTCCTCCTTGTTCTTCCTCTTTTCCTCCTTCCTGGTGTCTCCATCCTCAGTGTTCTCCTACTGATATACCCCATGTCCCTCCTCTGCACATGTCCAAACCATCTCAATCTCACCTCCCTCACCTTGTCTCCATAAAGTCCTACATGTGCTGTCCCTCTAATAAACTCATTTCTAATCCTGTCCATCGTCGTCACTCCCAACGAACATCTCAACATCTTCAGCTCTGCTACCTCCAGCTCCACCTCCTGTCTTTTACTCAATGCCACTGTCTCTAAACCTACAACATCTCAGGTCTCACCACAGTCCTATAAACTTTCCCTTTCACTCTCACAGATACTCTTCTATCACAAATCACTCCTGCTATCACTCTTCTCCACCCACTCCACCCTGCCTGCACTCTTTTCTTCACTTCTCTAACACACTCTCCATTACTTTACACTGTTGACCCCAGGTAGCTGAACTCCTCCACCTTCTCCACCTCTTCTCCCTGCAACCGCATCACTCCACTGCCCTCCCTCTCATTCACACACATGTACTCTGTCTTACTCCTACTGACTTTCATTCCCCTTCTCTCCAGCGTGTACCTCCACCTCTCCAGGATCTTCTCCACCTGCTCCCTACTCTTACCACAAATCACAATATCATCCACAAACATCATAGTCCACAGAGACTCCTGTCTGACCTCGTCCGTCAACCTGTCCATTACCACTGGAAACAGGAAAGGGCTCAGGGCCGATCCTTGATCCAACCTTCACCCTGAACCAGTCTGTCGTTCCTACTGCACACTTCACTGCTGTCACACTGTCCTCATACATGTCCTGCACCACCCTCACATACTTCTCTGACACACCAGACTTCCTCATACAACACCACAACTCCTCTCTCTACCCTGTCGTACGCTTTCTCTTAATCCACAAATACACAATGCAGCTCCTTCTGACCTTCTCTATACTTCTCCATCAACATTCTCAAAGCAAATAATGCGTCTGTGCTGCTCTTCCTCGGCATGAAACCATACTGCTGCTCACAGATGGTCACCTCTTCTCTCAGCCTGGCTTCCTCTACTCTTTCCCAGAACTTCATGGTGTGACTGATCAACTTTATTCCCCTGTAGTTACTGCAGGTCTGCACATCTCCCTTATGCTTAAAGATCAGTACCAGCACACTCCTTCTCCATTCCTCAGGCATCTTCTCACCTTCCAACATCCTGTTAAACAATCTGGTTAAAAACTCCACTGCCATCTCTCCTAAACATCTCCACGCTTCTACCGGTATGTCATCTGGTCCATCCGACTTTCCACTCTTCATCCTCTTAATCGGTGCTCTCACTTCCTCCTTACTAATCCTATCTACATCCTGCTTCACCAACTCCACATCATCCAACCTTCTCTCTCTCTGATTTTCCTCATTCCAAACCAACCAAAACAAACAATAAGCCCAATAATGCAAGTAAATAAAAAACAACAGTTCTTCTGATTTAGAATTTGACATTTTTAAACTTGAAGTATTTCATGAACATTTTCTGGGGTGATGAAGGACAGGTGGGGCTTGAAAATAAAGTGTGAATGGCAAATAAAAGTTGAGATCATCATGATGGTGATGATGATGATGATGATGATGATAATAGTAATGATGGTAATAATGGTGATGATGGTAATGATGGTAATGGTGGTGGTAATGGGGATGATGGTAATGATGATGGTGGTAATAGTGATGGTGATGGTAATGCAGATGATGAGGGTGATGGTAATGATAGTGATGATGGTGATAGTGGTGTTGGTGAGGGTGATGATGATGATGATGGTGGTAATAGTGATGGTGATGATGAGGGTGATGGTAATGATAGTGATGATTGTAAAGATAGTGGTGGTGCTGATGGTAATTATTGTGATCTTCTTCTTTCGGCTGCTCCCATTAGGGGTCTCCACAGCGGATCATCCGTCTCCATCCCCCCCTGTCCTCTACATCTGCCTCTTTCACACCAACTACCTGCATGTCTTCCCTCACCACATCCATAAACCTCCTCCTTGTTCTTCCTCTTTTCCTCCTTCCTGGTGTCTCCATCCTCAGCATTCTCCCCTCCCCTGGTAATTATTGTGATAGTGATGGTAATAGTGGTGATGATGGTAATAATGGTGATTAGGGTGATGAGGGTGATGGTAATGATGGTGATGAAGATTGTGATGATAGTGGTGGTGATGAGGTTGATGATGGTATTAACGAAGTTCAGTAAATAATCACATCAGTGTGTCTCTGTGTGTGTGTGTGTGTGTTTTTGTGTGTGTGTGTGTGAGACACAGACCTTGCTGGAAGTCAGTTCTCCCGCAGCCTCTGATCAGCAGAGCATCTCCAGTGAAGGCCATTGACTCGTCTCCTGCCACATATGTCACACATCCGTCTGTGTGTCCTGGAGTCTCTCTCACTGTCACACACTGGTCCAACATACACACATCATTAGTGTTAATAGTGTAAATAAATAATGAGTGTAAATAAATGCACAGTAAATAAGATGCTGTTCGTTGTTACGTATTTTCCGAAGGTTATAGCGTCCCCTTCTGACAGCAGAATGTCAGCGCGAGCACCACTGTGTTTTGAAATCGCGCTCTTCACCCCAAACAGTCGCTTCTTCAGCAGCCCAGTTCCTGTCACATGATCCGCATGGCAGTGTGTGTTCGCTGGGGGCGGAGTCACGCAGAAGATTGAGTATAATGTGACAGAATCCGACACAAACTACTTAATGTATAGTCACTATGAAGAGCACTTGTTGAAGTCCCTAATGATCAGACTTAATAACAGTATTTATTTATTTATTTATTTATTTATTTATTTCTCTCTCTCCCTTTCTCTCTTTTCAGCTGGTCCTGATCACCTTCCATGATCCATCCTGTGGAGCTGCTGGGAGCCTCCTAACCCTGAAACCAGTTCCCTCTGAATATTCATTAAAAGCTTTACTGTGTGTGTGTGTGTGTGTGTGTGTGTATGTGTGTGTGTGTGTGTGTGTGTGTGTGGTGTGTGTGTGTGTGTGTGTGTGTGTGTGTGTCTATTCACCAGCAACAATTAGTTTCAGTTCAAGTTCTTCAATCAGCTTCACATCACGATCCACAGTCTCCAGAACCGGGTCAATCAGCACGGCCTCCCGAGAACTCGCATCTGCCAACAGGTACGTGTAGGTACTGCTGGAGGACTCAAACAACTACAAAACACACACACACACACACACACACACACACACACACACACACACACCACACACGTAGTAGCTTATGTTTCGCAGACTTCCTCATGTGCAATACAGGCTACAGAGTGTATAGAAGTGCTGGGTGCAGAAGAATGGAGATGTTCTGTATGGAGATGGAGATGGCTGTAAGAAGCTGGAGAAAGTCTGAACCCTGTGGAGAGCAGGAGTGTAGGAACAGGGTGTGGTTTACTGTTGATCCACACTCACCAGATAAAACTTATCTTAATTACACTTCACATTCTCGAAGCAGAGAAGGTCCAGATGAATGTGAGTTCAGAGTTCACATCAAATCCACAAAAACAACAATTCAGGTGAGTTACAGCTGATCTTCAACTGTCAAGTTTAAACTTTCATGTTCACAAAAGTGCTTAATCATCATGACACGTGTTGTGTGTGTGTGTGTGTGTGTGTAATAAACACTGAACCTGTCAATAGCTCCAGGTGTGTTTTCACTCTGACACTTTATTAACCCTGTTATAAATCCTGTAGGAATGACAGTTACACGGTGTGTGTGTGGTGTGTGTGTGTGTGTGTGTGTGTGTAAGAAAGTAACTTACCTGGCGAAACAGTAGTCCTTTATTGCACCCCATCACTCCTGTGTTCACTCCGAATGACCTCTTAATCTCACAGCACACACTCCTCTCACAGCACACACTCCTCACACTGCACACACTCCTCACACTGCACACACTCCTCACACTCCTCACACTGCTCACTGAGAGACCCAGTACACCCAGTAAACCCATTACACCTGCTTAACCCGTCACACCACTGTACCGCAGATCTAATCAGGTGTGTGTGTGTGTGTGTGGACTTTCCTCAGTCGGAGTCACGCAATTACATTCCTCCTGTAAAACCCTGACCTTCAACACGCAGCCAGAACGGAAGTTTTCTCAGATAATCTATTTTATTACAAATGTTTAAGTACTGAATTATTCTTAAATACTTCTTACATTATAATTTTTTCCCGCTGTCGCTTATTAACAAAAAATAACCGATTATCTCTCTAAACCCGGAAACAGCACCGAGCCAATCCGGGCTGTAATTATGCGCATGCGCGTGGATCAGTGGCCAAGTGCTCCGCCATTTTGGAAAGGACAAAGAGACCGGGGGGGGGGGGGGCTAGAGACATTCGGTAAAATGTGACTTCAGTAAAAGTAAAATTGTCACTTTAAACTTTCACTTGAGTTAAAGTTCTAAAGTTTTAGCCTTAAAATTTACTTCCGTTTTGAAAGTAAATTACTCAATAAAAAATGACCATGGTTTTGCAAAATATAGATGATGAAAAAGGAAGATATTGAGATTGTAGTGAAGTTACAGTAAAAAAAGGGGGGGGGGGTAATTAATGCTGTGTGAATCAGAGATATACAAACCCGATTCCTGATTCCTCTTTATTATGCGACAAATGTTTTCTCTGGGTGAAAGATCTGGACTGCAGGTGGACATTTCAGTACCCGGATTCTTCTTCTACACAGCATGATGTTGTAGTTGATGCAGTATGTGGTCTGGCATTGTCATGTTGGAAAATGCAAGATCTTCCCTGAAAGAGACGACGTCTGGATGGGAGCATATGTTGTTCTAGAACTTGGATATACCTTTCAGCATTGATGATGTCTTTCCAGATGTGTAAGCTGCCCATGCCACACGCACTCATGCAACCCCATACCATCAGAGATGCAGACTTCTGAACCGAGCGCTGAGAACATCTTGGGTTGTACTTGTCCTCTTTAGTCCGGATGACATGGCGTCCCAGATCTTCTAATTTTGATTCGTCTGACCACAGAACAGTTTTCCACTTTGCCACAGTGCATTTTAAATGAGCCTTGGCCCAGAGAAAACGCCTGAGCTTCTGGATCATGTTTAGATACGGCTTCTTTTTTGACCTATAGAGTTTTAGCCGGAGATGGTGAATGGCACGGTGGATTGTGTTCACTGACAATGTTTTCTGGAAGTTTTCCTGAGCCCATGTTGTGATTTCCATTACAGTAGCATGAATGTATGTGATACAGTGATGTCTAAGGGCCCGAAGATCACGGCATCCAGTATGGTTTTCCGGCCTTCACCCATACCCATAGAGATTGTTCCAGATTCTCTGAATCTTTGGATGATATGATGCACTGTAGATGATGAGAACTTCAAACTCTTTTCTCTGAGAAACTCCTTTCTCATGTTGCTCCACTATTTTTCACTGCAGCATTGGGGGAATTGGTGAAACCCGTCTTGACTTCTGAGAGACACTGCCACTCTGAGAGGCTCTTTTTATACCAATCATGTTGCCAATTGATCTAATAAGTTGCAGATTTGTAAATTATTGCATTCCTTTTTTTATTCACATTTTGTACAGTGTCCCAACTTTTTTGGAATCGGGTTTGTATAATTTTATAATCCTCCATGTGTATCTTGGATTTAAAACAAAATAATTGTAGATTTAATATAAAATCTCTTTTTGTTAGAGAAGCATTCAATATAAAATATCAGTTGATGGAAATGTGTGCTATTAGGAGTAATAATATTTATTAAATTATTCAAATTCAACTCAGAGATGAAAGGTTTTTATTCTAAATACAATAAAATATAAAGGATATAGAAAATAAATGTGGCTGTGTCAGTGTTCAGGACACGACATTCCTGCTGTTCCACTTCACACACCACAATATTCCCCCGAAACACAATAATCAAATATTTACACTTTTACAGAGACAAATCAGGAGCTGCTGTGGAGTCAGTGAGTCCTGATTCAGTCACGTCTCCATCCTGCAACATCAACACAATCAACATCATCAATACAATCAACATCAACACCATCAACATTAACACCATCATCAACACCAACACCATCAACATCATCAATACAATCAACACAATCAACATCATCAATACAATCAACACCATCAACATCACCAACACCATCAACACCATCATCAACACCAACATCAACAACAACACCATCAACATCACCAACACCATCAACACCCACAACACCAACACCATCAACATCACCAACACCATCAACATCACCAACACCATCAACACCCACAACACCAAAAACACCAACATCAACACCAACATCAACATCACCAACACCATCAACACCCACAACACCAAAAACACCATCATCAACACCAACACCATCAACATCATCAATACAATCAACACAATCAACATCATCAATACAATCAACACCATCAACATCACCAACACCATCAACACCCACAACACCAACATCAACACCAACACCATCAACATCACCAACACCATCAACATCACCAACACCATCAACACCATCAACACCATCATCAACACCAACATCAACAACAACACCATCAACATCACCAACACCATCAACACCCACAACACCAACACCATCAACATCACCAACACCATCAACACCATCATCAACACCAACATCAACAACAACACCATCAACATCACCAACACCATCAACATCACCAACACCATCAACACCCACAACACCAAAAACACCAACATCAACACCAACACCAACATCACCAACACCATCAACACCCACAACACCAACATCAACATCACCAACACCATCAACACCCACAACACCAACACCATCAACATCAACACCATCATCAACACCAACACCATCACCAACACCATCAACATCACCAACACCCACAACATCAACACCAACATCAACACCAACATCAACACCAACACCATCAACATCACCCACACCATCAACATCACCAACACCATCAACACCCACAACACCAACATCAACACCCACAACACCAACATCAACACCAACACCATCAACATCACCAACACCACCAACACCATCAACATCAACACCATCATCAACACCAACATCAACACCAACACCATCAACATCACCAACACCCACAACACCAACACCAACATCAACACCAACACCATCAACATCACCAACACCATCAACATCACCAACACCATCAACACCCACAACACCAACACCATCAACATCAACACCATCATCAACACCAACATCAACACCATCAACATCACCAACACCATCAACACCCACAACACCAACATCAACACAACATCAACACCAACACCATCAACATCACCAACACCATCAACACCCACAACACCAACAACACCAACATCAACACCAACACCATCAACATCACCAACACCATCAACACCCACAACACCAACATCAACATCACCAACACAATCAATATCAACACCATCAACATTAACACCATCATCAACACCAACATCAACACCAACACCACCAACATCAACATCACCAACACCATCAACACCAACATCAACACCATTAACATCACCAACACAATCAACATCAACGCCAACATCAACACCATCATCAACACCAACATCAACACCATCAACATTAACACCATCATCAACACCAACATTAACACCATCAATACCAACACCACCAACATCACCACCACCATCAACATCACCAACACCATCAACACCCACAACACCAACATCAACATCACCAACACAATCAACATCAACACCATCATCAACACCAACATCAACACCATCAACACCAACATCACCAACACCATCAACATCACCAACAACACCAACAACATCACCAACACCATCAACACCCACAACACCAACAACAACACCACCAACATCACCAACACCATCAACACCAACACCATCAACATCACCAACACAATCAACATCAACACCATCATCAACACCAACATCAACACTATCAACACCACCATCAACATCAACACCATCAACATCACCAACACCATCAACACTCACAACACCAACAATGTTGGCTCTTCTCTGTTCTGGCACCAAGGTGGTGGAATGAACTTCCCCTAGATGTTTGTACAGCAGAGTCCCTGATTATCTTCAAGCGACGACTGAAGACCTTCATCTTCCTGAAATACCTAAATTAGCACTTTCCAAGTTTGTAGAATTCAAGAGTTATATTTATATGAAGTGTGTAATCTGGTGTACAGTGTAGATTTATTCATTACTTGAGATTTAAAGCACTTTTGTACGTCGCTCTGGATAAGGGTCGTCTGCTAAATGCCACAAATGTAAACAACACCAACATCAACACCATCAACATCAGCTACACCATCAACATCAACACCAACACCATCAACACCAACATCAACACCATCAACATCACCAACACCATCAACAATCAACATAAACATCAACATAATCATCAACCTCAACACCAACACCAACAGCAACACTAACACCATCAACATCAACACCATCATCATCATCATCAATACCATCAACATTAACATCATAATCAACATCAAAACCATCAACATCATCAACACCATGAACACCAACACCATCAAAATCAACATCACCAATACGATCAAGACCAACATCAACACCATCATCAACATCAACACCATCAACATCATCAACACCATGTGCATGTGTGTGTGTGTGTGTACCTGTGTGTATTGTTTAATCCACTGCAGTAGTGATGTCACTCGTGAGTAAACTCCAGGTTTATTTACTCGTCCACATCCGTCACCCCAACTGACCACCCCCGCCAACCGCCAGTCCCCATCAACAGTCTCACACACCAGGGGGCCGCCACTGTCCCCCTGAACACACACACACACACACACACACACACACACACACACACACACACACACACACACACACACACACATCACACACCATCACAATATCTACAAAGGGGTTCATTATTCACCTAACATTCTTCACTATAAGAGAGAAAAGTGCAGGTGGACAGTGGGGCAGGGGGGCGGGGGGGGGGGGGGTTACCTGGCAGGCATCGATTCCACCCTCCATTTTTCCAGCACAAAGCATTCTGGGAGTGATGTAGGAACCATAGACTAAGGAACCAGAGCACACTGTCTGATCAATGATATGAACCTGCGCCTGTCTGAGCTGGGCTGACACTGAACCTGCGCACGCGCGTACACGTGTACACACACACACACACACACACACACACACACACACACACACACACACACACACATGCATAAAGTGTTGTATACAGTGTGTAGTTGTGTACAGTGTGCAGTGTACAGTGTGTAATTGTGTTGTGTACAGTGTATAGTATACAGTGTGTAGTTGTGTTGTGTACAGTGTATAGTTGTGTACATTGTGCCGTGTATTTTGTACAGTGTACAGTGTACAGTGTGTAGTTGTGTTGTGTACAGTGTATAGTGTGTAGTATACAATGTGTAGTTGTGTACAGTGTGCAGTGTGTTTTGTACAGTGTATAGTTGTGTACAGTATACAGTGTGTTTTGGACAGTGTATAGTTGTGTACAGTATGCAGTGTGTTTTGGACAGTGTATAGTTGTGTTGTGTACCATGTATAGTTGTGTACAGTATGCTGTGTTTTGTACAGTGTGTAGTTGTGTACAGTGTATAGTAGTGTACAGTATGCCATGTGTTTTGTACATTGTACAGTGTGCGCTGTACAGTGTGTAGTTGTGATGTGCACAGTATATAGTTGTGTACAGTATGCCGTGTGTTTTGTACAGTGTGTAGTTGTGTTGTGTACAGTGTATAGTTGTGTACAGTATGTTTGTTTGTACCTCCTTCATGTGTAAAGCCCCACCCGGTCACCCAGCAGGACGAGCCGACCGGGAATGACTGAGGAACAATCGGCAAACACACAGGGTACACACGGTCTACACACACACAACACACACACACACACACACACACACACACACACACACACACACACATACACACACACACACTACAATTGCTCAGCTGACAACATTTTGATTATAACAGTCCACATCCTATTGTCTCACACACACACTGCTTACCCCCCATCCTCATGGCAGTGTGTGTGAGGAGCAAGCCGAGGTCATAGTCATTGGTTTGTTTGGAGTATTTGGGGTGTGTGTGTATGCGCAGTATGTTGTAGCGCTGACCGTGTGACACATCAGACACGACAAGTGTATCAACCACAACCTGCCAATCAACTTCCAGCATCAGGTCATACCTCAGAGAGAGAAAGAGAGCAATGCATTATGACAATGTGTGTGTGTGTGTGTGTGTGTGTGTGTGTGTGTGTGTGTGTGTGTGTGTGTGTGTGTGTGTGTGTGTTACTCGATGAAGCAGTGGGCGGCGGTTATGACCCAGTTTGGGGTAATTATTGCCCCTCCACACACATGTTGACCCCTCCACTGTAGACTGGCCTGCCACGCCCACTGCAGAGCCAAAGCCCCACCCACAATTCGCCCCGAAACCCCCACTGGACCAGTGCAGTCTGCAAAACAAACACACACACACACACACACACACACACGCAAGTGTTGTATACAGTGTGTATTTGTGTACAGTGTGCAGTGTACAGTGTGTAGTTGTGTGATGATGATAATGGTGGTGGTAATGATGATGATGATGATGATGATGTTGATGGTGGTAATGATGATGATGATGATGGTGGTGGTGGTGGTGATAATGGTGGTGATGATGATGATGAAGATGGTGATGATGATGATAATAATGATTATAGTGGTTATGGAGATGGTGATGATTATGGCAGTGATGATGATGATGATGGTGATAATGGTGATGATGATGGTTGTGGTGATGATGGTGATGAAGGAGATGATAATGATGATAATAGTGGTGATGATGGTGATGAAGATGGTGATGGTGGTGGTGATGTTGATGGTGGTGATGAAGATAATGATGATGGTGTTGGTAATGGTGATGATAGTGATTATGGTGGTGATGATGAAGATGATGATGATGGTGGTGATAATGGTGATGATGGAGGTGATGGTAATGAAGATGATAGTGGTGGTGATGAAGATGATGACGGTGGTGATAATGATGATGGTGGTGGTGATGTTGATAGTAGTGATGATGATAAAGAAGATGATGAAGATGATGGTAATAATTATGGTGGTGATGATGATGAAGATGGTAATGTTGATGGTGGTGATGAAGATGGTGATGATGATGGTGGTGATAATATTGATGATGATGATGGTCATGGTGATGATGGTGGTGGTAATGGTGATGATAATGTTTATGTTAATAATGGTGATGATGATGATGGTGGTGGTGATGATGATGATAGTGGTGGTGATGACGATGAAGATGATGGTGATGATGTCGATAAAGAAGATGATGATGATGGTGGTGGTGATGTTGATAATGATGATGATGGTGGTCGTGATAATGGTGGTGGCGATGATGAAGATGATGGTGGTGATGGTGATTATGATGGTCGTGATGATGATGAAGATGATGGTGGTGATGGTGATGATGGTGGTGATGATGGTGGTGATGATGAAGATGATGGTAATGATTGTAGTGATGATGATGATGGTGATGATGATGTAGATAAAGATGATGATGATGGTGGTGGTGGTGATGTTGATAATGATGAAGATAATGATGATGAAAATGAAGATGATGGTGGTGGTGATGATAATGGAGATGATGAGGATGGTGGTGGTGATAATGGTGATAATAATGGTGGTGGTTATGCTGATGGAGATAATTGTGATGATTATGGTGGTGATGATGATGATGATGATGATTGTGTACTCTACCTAGGGAAGTGTTACGAGTTTGATTGACAGGTAGTTTAGGAGTGTATGAAGGCCCTGGCGTTAGGCTGCAGTTCCACTTCACATCACAGGAGGCGCTGTTGTCTCTCATTTTCGATGGGAACGACACAAACCTCACTAACGAGGAGAGAAACAGGGATCGCTTTTCCACTCTAGTGCACTTCTGAATTTATTCCTATTCATTAACTCTTTATAAACCACAGCAATAAAATCTTCTCACTCGAATGTAAATATAAATGATTGTGTATATTCTATAAATATTAATAACTTAAATATACAGTGAACTCCTTTTATTTTCTAGAACAGTCCAGATATTGTGAATTAAAATGTGATTGAGATTTTTTTACCTGTGACAATGATGATGATGACGATGACGAAGAATGGAATCAGAGCTGTAATTAACGCCAGGCGAGACGCACACGAAGGCCAGAGTCTGAACTCACACACACCTGCAGAACAAAAGCCCAGAGGTGTGAACATCCTCATGGATTCATTCAGTTCTTTACTATCTAGTGTTTGATTCTGTGTTTGGTCTCAGGGGAAGTGGTGTACTGTGTGCACTCTACCTGACATCTCATCATCAGTTCCTTTACACAGATCAACATCACCCACTGGAGTGTCATGGCCAGGGTGGAGGTTAAAGTTTGGTCTCAGGTCAAAGGTCACAAGCTGAGGTTGGAGAGATTCACAAGATGAGTGACGCTGAAGTGCAGGTGGTGTTTTTAGAGTATTCTGGGAGGTGGAGGAGGATGGAGATGTGAGGATGGGAGAGGGGTTTTCTGGAGGAAGGGGGCAGGGCAGTGGTGTAATTCCAGAGGAATTCTGGAAAGTGGAGTTTATTGATAAAGCAGGTGTTTCTGTTTGAGTCTGTAGATGTGTTGAGGTTTGGGGCAGGGCTCTTTGTGGAGGCGGAGCTATGATCTGAGGGGGGGTTAAAGGGGTATGTGGAGCTACATGTGTTGGTGAACTTGGGGCTATTATTAAAGATACAGCCACATTTGAAGGTGGTGCTGGGTTTGGGGGCGGAGCTTTATCCTGCAGGAATAAATCATTTATATGCATTGAAGTTTAACCACCAACAATGAAATAAAATAATAAAGTTAAAGATTTAAACAGCTATAAATGTAATCATTAATTTATCATTTGTAATGAACTTCAGAGAAGCCACACCTCCAGCTGCCACACCTCCAGCTGCCACGCCTCCTTTAATATCAGTTTATTTTATACGGGATTATTTTTTATTGTAATCATTAGATTAATACATTTGTGTTAATTTTGCTCCTATTAGTTAGAACAAACACACACACACACACACACACACACACACACGGAGCATTATATAGTATGTGCTTCCTGTTTTCTTACATCGGTTGCTATGGTGATTAACAAAGTCCTTCCTGTTTTCCCTCTAAAATAAATTTCAAATTCTAATTTACATTTGAATAATAAATATATTTCATTTTTGCTTAATACTGACCTTCACTAAAAACTGTTTTAGTGCAAATGGCAGTTGAGTGAAATGTCTGTGTGTGTGTGTGTGTCTGTGTGTGTGTGTCTGTGTGTGTGTGTGTGTCTGTGTGTGTCTGTGTGTGTGTGTGTGTGTGTGTCTGTGTGTGTCTGTGTGTGTGTGTGTGTGTGTGTGTGTGTGTGTGTGTGTGTGTGTGTGTGTGTGTGTGTGTAAATGCAGCCCACATGCTGTGAGATGAACGACTGCTCACATAGACAATATTACATTATTCATGTATTTGTTGCTCAGGGACACGGAACACAGTAATAAAACTTCATACAGAGAGAAACAGTCAATTATTCACAACGACAATAAATACATTCTCACACCTGCACTGAGATAAATAATTAATCTATTTATTCATTAACAGGCAATACACTTTAATTTAATGCAGTTTTATTTGTGTAGTTTTTGTAACAGTGAACATTTTCCCAAAGCAACTTTACAGAGATAAAGAGGTTATAAAGAAGTTATAAAGAAGTTATAAAGAAGTTATAGAGAAGTTATAAAGAAGTTATAAGAAGTTATAGAGAAGTTATAAAGAAGTTATAGAGAAGTTATAGAGAAGGTTATAAAGAAGTTATAGAGAGGTTATAAAGAAGTTATAGAGAGGTTATAAAGAAGTTATAGAGAGGTTATAAAGAAGTTATAAAGAAGTTATAAAGAAGTTATAAAGAAAAGAAGTTATAGAGAGTTATAAAGAAGTTATAGAGAGGTTATAAAGAGGTTATAGAGAGGTTATAAAGAAGTTATAAAGAGGTTATAAAGAGGTTATAGAGAGGTTATAAAGAAGTTATAGAGAGGTTATAAAGAAGTTATAGAGAGGTTATAAAGAGGTTATAGAGAGGTTATAAAGAGGTTATAGAGAGGTTATAAAGAGGTTATAGAGAGGTTATAAAGAAGTTATAAAGAGGTTATAGAGAGGTTATAAAGAGGTTATAGAGAGGTTATAAAGAGGTTATAGAGAGGTTATAAAGAAGTTATAGAGAGGTTATAAAGAGGTTATAAGAGTATAAAGAGGTTATAGAGAGGTTATAAAGAGGTTATAGAGAGGTTATAAAGAGTTATAGAGAGGTTATAAAGAAGTTATAAGAGGTTATAGAGGTTATAAAGAGGTTATAAAGAGGTTATAGAGAGGTTATAAAGAAGTTATAAAGAGGTTATAGAGAGGTTATAAAGAGGTTATAGAGAGGTTATAAAGAGGTTATAAAGAAGTTATAAAGAAGTTATAAAGAAGTTATAGAGAAGTTATAAAGAAGTTATAGAGAAGTTATAAAGAAGTTATAGAGAGGTTATAAAGAAGTTATAGAGAAGTTATAAAGAAGTTATAGAGAGGTTATAAAGAAGTTATAGAGAGGTTATAAAGAAGTTATAGAGAGGTTATAAAGAAGTTATAAAGAAGTTATAAAGAAGTTATAAAGAAGTTATAGAGAGGTTATAAAGAAGTTATAAAGAAGTTATAGAGAGGTTATAGAGAGGTTATAAAGAAGTTATAAAGAGGTTATAAAGAGGTTATAGAGAGGTTATAAAGAAGTTATAGAGAGGTTATAAAGAAGTTATAGAGAGGTTATAGAGAGGTTATAAAGAGGTTATAAAGAGGTTATAGAGAGGTTATAAAGAAGTTATAAAGAGGTTATAGAGAGGTTATAAAGAGGTTATAGAGAGGTTATAAAGAAGTTATAGAGAGGTTATAAAGAGGTTATAGAGAGGTTATAGAGAGGTTATAAAGAGGTTATAAAGAGGTTATAGAGAGGTTATAAAGAAGTTATAAAGAGGTTATAGAGAGGTTATAAAGAGGTTATAAAGAAGTTATAGAGAGGTTATAAAGAGGTTATAGAGAGGTTATAGAGAGGTTATA
>JBCEWE010000901.1:0-50292 GCA_039877035.1 Silurus lanzhouensis
TCCTGACGTTCTAATCAGTAACTTAGAGCCTTAACAACTGAGCCATCACCTCCCTAACTTTATTGTTACTTCTGTCCATACTTTAGTCTATTTGCTGATATAATAACTTCCACTCTTTCGGAAGATGTTCAACAAGATTTTGGATTGTGCTTGTGGAGATTCGCCACAAGGGCATGCCGAGCTCTACAATAGACCTCTCAAGATCTTAAACCTCAATGCATGTAATTTATAGCTGACTTTGTGCACAGGTGCATTGTCGTGTTGGAACAGACTCCTAGTTCAAGTCAAGGGAAAATGTAATACTACCCAAAGACATCCTATTCAGTTGTGTGCCTCCAACAAGACAAGCTAGAAATGCCAGGTGTCAGGATTTTTTGGCCAATATAGTGTTTTGGACTCATACAGTAAATTCAAGGATAAATGTTTTGTTTTTTTCAAATGTATTTTTAACTAGCCGAGTCTAGGGATGTATCAGCATCCCTAAATAGTCGTTCCAGAGCTATAGAGGAGATCAGGTTTATAGAGTTGCATAAAGCCTCAGTCCAGTTTATTACAGCTGTGTCACATCGATTAGGTCACACTTGAGATTCGATTCTTATTGCCCTCATCCCTTCGCAAAATGGAGCCGTAATTAACGAGCATTTTAAAGGGTTAGAAATATACTGCGAGTGAAAAGAAACTAACACCCATTTGTTTTTTAATCTACAATTTTATTTCTAATTATTTTAGAGATCAGAGATGGCAAATTTTACACATAAGAATTTTAATGCCTATTATAATCTATACATTTAAGTTTAGCAGAAATAAGTATGGCTATATATACATTTACCGAATGTCCAAAAATGTAAAGCTTCGCATTTCTGTAGATATATTCATTAATCTCATGAGGAATACGGTGCAGTTTGAGTTCCAAATTCAGGCCATGTGTAGTTATAGGAGAAGGCACTTTGAATTTCTCGGATGTCCTCTGAGAAAACGAAATCCATTTATCTGAATTATTTCTTTTTACACAAGAACAACCTTGAACTCAAAAATGACTTGATGGATAATTTATTATAGTTTCGTTCGAGAAGAAATCTTCTTAAGTCTGTTAAAAGGAAGAAAAAAAAAAAAACACAACATATGTACGAGCTACACTATACCTGTCAAGTAGGGCTGGACAATACCGATTTTTATTATTTCGATTTATATAATATACATTTTTTTTAGAGAATATTCTATTCAATCCAATGCCATGTACTTTCTCATATATTGTCAATAACAATTTTGATACCAATGGCGATATCATTTACAGCTATCACCATTAATTTAGAAAACTATTGACGATTGAATTATTATAAAAAAAATTAATAAATAACCAAACAATATTTTAACAAAATACAATCATATGTCACAAAAACACTATCCAACCAGCCACATCGAGTCAAGTCAAATCAAGTCAACTCAAGTCAAGTCAAGTCAAGTCAAGAAGCTTTTATTGTCATTTTAACCATATATAGATGACGCAGTACACAGTGAAATGAACAATGTTTCTCCAGATCCCTGATGCTAAATTAAGCTACATAAAGCTACATAAAAGAACACAGAGCTAAGGACCAGTAAGTGTAAGTGTGGAGGCCTGAATGCTTCAGAACGGCTTCCCATATTTCTACATTCTTTCCTCTTCATGGGCAAAAGAGACTTTTTCCCTTTAAGCTGGTATCTTTTTTGACTGCTAAAAAAATCTCTCAGAAAGTACAGATGACGCATCGAACCCTAGATAAATGACTGATCGACACAATGCCGACTTGTTTTTATGATAAATGGAGGGATGGTGCAAAAAGAAAGTTCCTGTTCACTTTAAATAAATATGAAATACACATTAAAAAAAGAATTCCCAGGAAGGATCGATATTTTAGTGTGAGAATGACGTATTATAACCACGTATCGTCATGATATTGGCGGTAAAGTCACATTACAAGTGCGTCAGGCAAAGTTATAATAATATTTATCTTAACGTGTATTGGGATTGAGATTGTATTGAGATCTATTGCAAATATATCAATCTAGCTATAGAAACCATGAGCTACCTAGAAGATTACTCATGAATTTCATATGATCTACCAGTCATGAGAATATTTCAGTTTCAGCACTTGACATGTCTGAGCACTTCTTATTTGTGAGGAATTTCTACAATAAAATACAAAGGTTTAAAGTGACGCTTGGTATTTTTGCAGTAATTTTACACTACCGCATGTCTTCTTCGATCACATGACGTTATCGATCACCTCCCCACTCTTTCTCACTTATTTTTTCACTGTTTCTGCTGAAAGTAGTGTTGTTGTTTTTTTTTTTGAGCAACGCCGGGGAGTAAGTAATGGCAACCCGAGTCCACAGTAAATCAAAACGGGTCTGCGGCTCAGCTCTAATTACACACTGCAGTTATTGGTGGCAGTTTGTCCTCAGGGCGAGTCCGGCATCTCCTCCACACGGAGTTGGAAAATGAAAGTTCACACTCTGCTGCCTACACACGGGTCGGCAGCACACATCAGAAACCATCAGAGTGTATGTGCAAGCACCTGCCACTGCATTTCTTCTGTATGCCGTCTCTGTTAGTCTAGACATCGTCATTTCTATTTCAAACTACAGTGACAGGAAGTCTCTCTCTCTCTTACTTTCTCTCTCTCTCTATTTTTTCTTTCTCTCTATAGCATTCTCTCTTACACTAGCTCTCTTTTTTGGTCTTTTTTCTCTCAGTCTTCCTTCTTTATCTCTCTTTTCATCTTCTCTCTTTCTACTCACATTTCTCTCTAAATCTTTGACTCTACTATCTATCTCTTTTTTCTCTCTCTTTCTCTTTCATTCGCTCTATTTTTCTCATTGAGCCTACTCTTTTACGCTCTCTTTAAATCTATCTTCTGTCTTTCTCTTTCTACTCACTTTTCTCTTTACTTCTATCTCTCTCTTTTTCTTTCTCATCCTCTCTACACTACTCTTATTGGGTCCAATCTTTTTAATACTGTCTTTCTTCTGTATCTCTTTCCTCATCTCTCTCTCTCTCTCTCTCTCTCTCTCTCTCTCTCTCTCTCTCTCTCTCTCTCTCTCTGACTCTCTACCTTTTCTTCTTTCGCTCTCTACTCACTTTTCTCTCAACTTCCTCTCTTTCTATCTCATCCTCTTTATCTATTGCTTTCTTTAACTCTATCTCATTCTCTCTTATTTTTTTTCTTTATCCCTCTTTTTATCCTCTCTATTTCTACTCACTTTTCTCTCTAAATCTCTCTTTACTATCTAGGACTATCTCTTTCTTTCTCTTTTTCTTTCAATTTCTTCGTCATTCTCTTTAGCTTATCTCTTTTCCAATCCTCTCTTTTTAACTCTACCTTCTGTCTTTGTCTTTCTACTCACTTTTATCTTTACTTCTATCTCATTGGGTCCACTCGCTTTTTATACTCTGTTTTTCTTCTGTATCTCTGTCCTTATCCTCTCTCTCTCTCTCAGCTCGCATTTTTCTCTCAGTTTCCACTCACCTTCTCTCTACTTCTCACTCAGTTTTCGGTTATCATGTGTTATTGGTACGACACATTTATTGTACAAAGGATGGGTAAGAAATAAACTAAAATTTGTATATACATGAAATAAAATTAAATATTTAAAAGACAATAAAGAAAAAGAAATAAAAATTCGAAAAGTTTTTAAGAAGTATCAGGGTGAGGCACTGTTCCTTATATTGTGGGAATCTGAGACACATTGTTCTGCTGTCTTGATTTTTTCCACATATAACAGAGCGATTTTGTTTTGGTCTCTCTTTTAACTCCCTCTGCTGGAACATTTTCCACTTTTCATATTCAATCTTACGAGAGACGAACACAACGGCATGACTTGTTCTACAGCACATAATAAAAGTATTAATGTGGAAAGAAATTAAAATGGTTGATTGCTTATGGAGAATATTATCATAGACATAAGGTATCAGTGTAAAGCCTAAACTATGATCTACAGTAGGAGTGCAAAAATTGCTATGAAGGGAAATAGTTGCAGGCAGACAGAAAAACCCAGATAATGAAACAACAATCATGGCTTTAGCACTTCCTCTCCATTTCCTTTCAGACAAAATAAAGCATTTCGAAGTTGCCTCACTGCCTATTAAATATATATCATCTATACACACTATATAGGTGGCTACATATGTGGTTCTTTCCACAAAAATGAAAGCACACATTTGTATATGTTAGCCTTGAATTTTCCCTGCGCTTGAACTAGAACAAACCTGTTCCAGCTTCATGAAGGTATGATTTATATGCATCAGAGTGGAAGATCTCCTGCTAGAGAGCGCTGGCCTTAACCCTATTAAACACCTTTGGGATAAATTAGAAAGCTGACTGTACCCAGGCCTCCTCATTATCAGTACCTGACTTTACTAACGTGAAGTCCACGTGGCTGAATAAACAGACAATATTCCACAAACACCCTCCAAAATCCAGTGGAACATCTTCCCAAAAGAGTGGAGGATAATATAAGAGCAAATGGGAACAAAATGTTGAAGGAGACGTTCAAACATTTTTCCAAATTAAAATCACATGGTGTTTAGAAACATTTCAAATATATGTAGTAGCAAATGTGTGTGTACAGTATACAGTAAAATTTATTCCACTGTCAAGCCAAAGCAAGCAAGCAATACAGAGGCACTTCCATATATGATCATGCTCAAAAAGTGACACTGCTGTCCATCTCCTAGCATCTAGCATAGTACTCCAGACTCTTCCTTCTCTGCTACATTGGAAATGCTCTTTGTAGGAGACTTGTGCTCACAGTACTTTCTTCCTTTCCTTCTCTGTAGTCTTTCAGAGAATCGACTCACATACTGTCTGTGCTTTCATGGACTTCCCTGATTACTGGCCCCCTGCTTCTCGAACCCGTCCACTGATCTGGATCCAGCCAGAAAAGCAAAGTGAATGTGGTGTGAAATTCGGGGTGATGAAGGTGCAAAATATTTCTCCTGAGCTGATGGCAACTTAATTAAAAGGAAACGTAACCACTAATTAACTTTTAACGACGAAAAAAAAAAATGCTGATCATGCACAAGCATGTCTTATACTGGGAATTGAATTGTTTTGTCAGAAATGAAGATGTCGGGTTCCGTGTTCTTTTCTAAATGCAATTTTAACATATACTGTGTTTTCATAATTGAAACAAATAGCTGAAATTGGCTGGGGGTTTTATTACATAGTAGCCAGTTGTTTGATATATTGTGTGTTTATATCTTATAATGTTATAATTATGTATAGTAAGGAATAAAACACTTGACAGGGATGGCAGGTTGAAGGAAAATAATCAGCAAGGGGGTGGGGTTATTTTTTCTTATACCATTATAAATGATCATAAGTAAGATTTTCTTTTTTATTTGTTAAAGAATGGCATAAAACGGTATAATTTATAGCTGCCTCTTTAATTTGAGCCAATTTAATACGAACAGCAATATTTTAGATCAAGTCACATGTTGTTGTTTTTTCTGCAACTGAATCATGTTGTCAAGTAATTAACCCTTAACATCCACTTGACCGCTCATGTGTGTCCCGTCATGGTGATTGTCCATGCCTGTCTCTGTACTTTTGTTTCAGTTTTTATTAGGTTATGGTCTTTTTTCTTTGCTCTATTGTATTTGGTTTCATTGTCTTTATACTGTACATGTGAACTTTGCATCTTGCATTTACATCCAATATTTTATATATATATATATATATATATATATAATATATATATATATATATATATATATATATATATTTTTTTTTTTTTTTTTTTTTTTTTTTTTTTTTTTTATTATTAGGTATAGTCTTGAATTAAAGCCCCTTAAATAAAATGTCCCATTGTCCATTTATGAATCGCAGCAAGATGAGCTTTATGTTCTACCTTTTTCCAAAAGCAGAGCTGAGACTTGAAATTTAATAGCTCAGTAGACCTCTTGAGGATCTTGGGGACTGAGATTAACCACTAATCTGGAGCTATTTTCTTCACAGATATAATTGAGAAGACAATGAAGGCTTTGTTATAAATTGAATCTCTGGTGAAAATTGGGCAAAACTGTGGTGTAATTCATATAAATCTCTGACTCCGTCTGGTGCAGTCCTTTAAAAAGCAGATATTCAGTGTATGCCAACATTATTTTCCTTTTAAACAAAATGATATAACTTTCATTATTGCAGATTATAGTGGAATAGTTTGTTTAAAGTTAGGCTCTAAGGGTTAAAACTCTGGAAATGACTCTTTGTTTGAAAAATAGTTTCAGGCCGAAATCGAAAAAATATATAACCTTACTGCATGCCCTCTGGAATGAGCTGCTGGACAGACCGCCTGTTCTACGCTTTATATGAACAGCTGTCGCTCTTTACAACCAATAAAATCTTAATTCTTTAAGAATGAAAGAATCAAGGAGACTACCAAGTGAACATTGGAGAAGCAATCACAGCCCCCATCAGCACTACCATAAAGATCCTCATCGAGTCATGACAAAAGTAATAAAGTAAATTTGATGCCGCTGGCTTGATTGATATAGCAATATTACTGACTCCGAAAGCAATGTTCGTGCTGAGGGGACCTTCTCAATTGCTTTTTACGGCTTTAAATGAAAAAGAAAGAAAAAGAAAATGGAGGCCTTGTGCTAACCAGATAGAAATTTTTGGAAGTTGGAGTTATTTATATTGAAATGTAGCACAAAATCCTCACAATCATGTCCTTATAGCTTCTACTGGCCAGCTATCTGGTTTTAGCAGAGTCTCATGAACATCAATAAAATGACATCTTCACGATCATGTCTGATTAGCCTATGTTAACTACATGATTGTAGCATGATGATTAAGATTTGATGAATATAGCAAACATCCGCTGAGCAATCATGCCAGGTTAGCGTCTGCACAAAAGCTTATGAACATTAATGTATGACATAAAATCCTTTTAATAATCAGGGTTAATTAGCATGCAAACAAGTCAATGTCAACATTAGAATTGAAGAATATACTTAAAAAACGCTCTCTATAATCATGTTAAATTATCTTGTGTTAACTAGTGTAACAAATCATGATTGTTAACATTTAATTAATATTGTTTCAAATCTTCACAGAAAACATGTTATGTTAGCTCCATTTGGCTGGCTAGTCAAAATTAAATTAGCATTTGAAAAATGTAACAAAATAATGCTTAGAAATTAGGTCAGGTTAGCAACTACTGGGAAGCTATTTGGTTTTAGCATCAAAGATCATTAACTCTACAAAATGGCATCACTTGTTCTTTCAGTAATCATGTCTGATTAGCTTATGATCAAAGATAGCATGATTGAAGTCAAGCTTGTAAATATGTAATAAATATAGCAAAAATCCACTTAGAAATCATGTCAAGTTAGCATCTGCGGGACAGTCAGCTGGTTTTAGCAAAGATGCTCAAAATAATTAATGACTGACATTAAATCCTCTTAAAAATTATACATAATTAGCTTGGGCTAACAAGTGGTCTGTTAAAGTCATTGTTAAGAATTGATAGTTTTAAGAAATCATCTCATGTCAAATAGTTTCTGCTAGCCAGCTAGCTTTTCTTAGCTAATGAACAACAATGAATGACGATCACATGTCGTCATTAAATGAATGATGTAAAAATCCTCTCAGAAATCATGTCGAGATTGTTGTAACTGAAAAGCCTGTCTGAAAGATTGCTAGTCGACTAGCTGGTCTTAGTAAAGAAGCTCATGTAGGCTAATGAGTGATGTTGCTGTCCAGATATCAAGTGATATATAAATTATTTAAAATCCTCACAGAAAATCATCTTAATTTAGCTAAAATTAGCCAGGTGGGTAAATGAGCAGTAATGAATATACTATGAATATTTATAAACATGATTTATTAATCTTGTCAGGTTAGCATGTGTGAACTATCTGACTTACAAAAACTGTGAAAGTACATGTATAAGGTTTATTAACAGCAGGGCATTTTTTTTAATCTGACCAAAAATACTTTAAATAGTGTAGTAGAATATGTGAATTTTGCTTTACACATGGGAGTCCAAACACACTCCATATTTCTTCTGCTCAGCTTTGTGGGGAACTTGCACAAAAAATATTATTGATTTAGACTGTAATTATACTTACATCTGCCACAAACCAAATGCCTGTGCCTTCTGTCATATTGAGAAATGTCAACTTTGCATCATGCCCCTGAGCTTTCAGAAAATTTCATCATCTGAAGGAGTGAATATCTCAAGGTGGTGTTATTCATCTTATAAAACATGGCGAAAACATGGCTCCGTTCGAATGGCCACATCCGCACCCACAGACTTGTATAGCTTTTATTAAAATGCATAGAGAATAAAACACTTAGGGAGGGCGTGATGTTCTGGCAAAATTATCAGTCACTGAGTCACTTTTACTACCTAGAAGTTGCTCATTTGTTCTTGAAATGTTTTCTTTGTAAGAAAAAAAAACCATATTCTATTTTATCCATTTAGAAGAAGAAGAGCCTTTATTTCTCACATATACATTACAGCAAAGTGAAATTCGTTCTTCGCATATCCCGGCTTGTTCGGAAGCTGGGGTCAGCCATGATACGGCGCCCCTGGAGCACAGAGGGTTAAGAGTTAGTTGCTCAAGGGCAGCAGCTTGGCGATACCGGGGCTTGAACCCCCGACCTTCCGATCAGTAACCCAGCACCTTGAATGTATTTGAGTATCACTTACATTCTTGTAACTATAATTAATCATCTTTAAATTTGTCACTTTTGTGAAGTAAAAAAAAATGTCTAAAAAAAAAAAACAACTAAGGAATAAACAAATCACCAATCAATAATTCAGCTTGTCATGATAGCAAGACGCTGGACAGTGTAAAGTTCTTATGTGGCTAAAAATTGCTCCAAACCCAGTGTCAAAATGTATAATATTGTATTTTGCCATCATATATATTGTATATAAAGCTAATTTTAGAACTGAAGACTTCCGCAGCACTGTGTCGTAAATATAAACCGAGCTCACATTACTGTAATCAATGTGGACCCACATGTCCGGCGCCACTTTCCCTGCAGCTAATTAGCATCTCTTAATACATGTTTAATGTAATTTCACAAAACAAGAAAGTAAAAAAATACACCGGTGTCATTGCAAGAGATCTGTTTGTAATTTCCAGGTGGCACAAAGGCACCAGAAGATGATTTATTCATGTTCCCTTAATGATCATTATATTATTAAACGATCGGAAACGTCAAACCCGACATTGCTAAGATTTCATTTCACTACATACAGTACTGCACATGAGGCTTAACATTAACCTCATGAATTTCCATGGTTACCTATAATTATACCTAGAGGGCTTCCACGCTATGTTTATTCTGCTTCCACTGCTCAACTGATGGTTAAAAAAACATAATACACTACTTTACACATGGTTACTTATTAAAAACTCAACACACCTCCACTGGTTCCATATCAAAGTGGAATCAATGGCAATTTAATATTGTTGATTATTTGCATGTATAGGTATATTGATGTATTTGTATTTGTATTTGTTTTAATTCAATGAATATGATTTTGAGATCGATGTGCTTTCTGGACATCCATTTCCACATTTAGTCCTCATTTGCTGTTATAATAACCTCCACCTCCACCTTTTTCTAGGAAGATGTTTCACCAGATTTTGGAGTGTCTTTGTGGCGATTTGTGCTCATTCAGTAAAAAGGGTGTTTGTTAAGTCAGGTACTGGTGTAGATGAGATAAGGAGGCCTGGAGTGCAGTCAGGGCTCTAATTCATCCCAAAGGTGTTTAATATGGTTGAAGTTAGAGCTCTATAGCAGACCATTCAAGATCTTCCACTCCAACCCATGTAAACTATATCTTCATGAAGCTTGAGGAGTATAGACACACTGAAACAGGTTTGGGTTTCCTAGTTCAAGTGAAAAGAAAATTGCATTCTAGCGTATTCAAAAACATCTATATACAATTGTGTGCCTCCAACTTTGTGGTAACAGTTTGGGGAAGAATCACATATGGATGGAAAAATCCAAAACGACATCGACAACAAAACGACAACAAAACGAATGCATCCCACTTTACTTAGCACATCAAGGCTCGCTAACTATTGATTATTGCATTGTGGGATATTGAGTTCACCTTGAGTTTGCACTAACATCTCCACTAATTCTATAACTGGAGCTCCTATTAGTTATTATGGTTAAATACATATATAAAAAAATTCTAACATTCTTAATACCTTACTTCTGTTTAGAGTTCTTATTATTTTGAAACCATTCACTGCTGTTGAGGCTCCACATGGACAGCCACAAGATATATGAGATTACTCTGGATGGTGCCACTTAGAATCCATTAGAAGGCTTAGGACTGTAATTAAACACAGCTTGCTGTAACGGTTTTGGACTACAATTGCCACAAATAGTTTTGCACTCAAGTCTCCTTTGGTGAACATTTCAACAAAATAGGCTTCATGTTATAAAGTATTGTGAATTTCAATTCTGCAAAATTGCACTTTTTAACCATATTATACAATTATATTATGAGTCTGGTTTTTCCCCAGGTTATCTCAAGGAGTTTTTCATCATTGGGGAGGCGGTAGCTTAGTGGCATTGGACTTTAGATCTGAAGGTTGTGAGGTAAAATCTGAGCCGCACCAAGCTCCTGGGCCCTGGAGCAAAGCCCTTAACCCTCAACTGCTCGGTTGTATGAATGAGATAAATGTACTGTAATTCTCTCTGTATAAGGGCGTCTGCCAAATGCTGTAAATGTATATTATCACCACAGTCACCTTTAGCTTGCTTATTGTTAGCTATTTTGCAAAGCTGTTTTGTGACAATATCCAATATCCAACGTGTTATACAAATGAAAATGATTTGCATTATGACTGTTTTGTTTGAGATCATTGATATAACTATTGTGCTAGCAAAGCTTCCCGGGACTGATGTTAGCATTGTGGGAAAAAAACAAGCCAAGCACATTAACCATTAAATTAGAACCACAAAATCATGAATCTTTTTCCTACAGAAACATGTTTTTTTTTCTCTGAATGATATAACAATGTATAAACACTAAATAGTCTATTTAAGGATTGTGATGAAAGGTGCTGGGCTGCACACCAGTTGTGTTGCCTAATTAATGTGAAAAAAGCTTTCATTAGAAAGCTGTTGTCAGTGATGTGTGGCTCGTTCGTAATGTCCAGCGTCATGTAACTTTTTTAATTGTTACCCAGTTGAAGCTCGGTGTAACTGCTGTTCAGTGGATTGCTCGCCTTTGTGTTTAATACCACCAGCTCCTGATCCCTGCTCTGCTCATCACGTCTGACCATTACATGCCTCCAGGAGCAGAACTAATTCCGTTAGGCTTTCCTGTCCACCATCACGCTTATTACACTAAAGAGAAGAAAAGTTAAATGAAAAGAAGGTGTATACTTGTGTTTGTGTGTGTGTGTGTGTATGTGTGTGACCTGAAATAGTTCTATACAATAGCCTTTATTCTCAATAACATCAGCTATCCAGTTTGTCTTCCCTGTGTGTTTGATTTTGTGTGTTTGTGTTTTTCTTCTAATGCCAACATTATTCTGTGACACCCACAATGCTCCACTGCATTCAATCAACCATGTGTGTGTTTCTTCTCTACAAGACAGCACCTTAGATTGGATTTTCCATTACATTCCCGGCCATACATTCACACATCCAGTCCTAATCTGCAATAAGATCAATTAATGAACTCATCTAATGATATAATAGCATAAAAATATAATGTTTAATGGGATTCATAATCAAACATGCTTCATTATTTCATTCAGTGTGTGTGTGTGTGTGTGTGTGTGTGTGTGTGTGTGTGTGTGTGTGTGTGTGTGTGTGTGTGTGTGTGTGTGTGTGTGTGTGTTGTTTTATAAAGACGGCAGATTTTAACCAGTATGGCGTGATTATCATTGCCCATTGACATTTTCAGGGAAAATTTCCCTTATTTCCTTTTATATGATCTAATTTCATAATAGCTTTCCATCCACTTTTGCTCTATTGATAATGATTAAGAGTTGCTCAGAAAGTAAGAGAAGATAATTGTGCATTTTTAGGGTTCTTGAATTGCTGACTGGGTGTTCAGATAATCAGGGTCTTTTTCAAATATTCCTGCAATTTTTTTAGGAAGCTGGGGTCAGCCATGAGAGCGCCCCCTGGAGCACAGTTTAGCGCCTTGCAAAAGAGCCTAAGAGGGGCAGCTTGGCAACACCGGGGCTTGATCACCTGACCTTCCGATCAGTAGCCCAGAGCCTTAATCACTGAGCTACCACTCCCCCATATTTAGTTAGTTCCTAAGAATCTTTTAACCAATCACAACTGTGCACTGAGCAGCACTATATAATAGGTAATGATTTTATTTGTAGACTGAAGATTGCTTTGTGGTCAAAACTTGAAGCCTGTAGAGAGTCTTTTGCATCATAAAAAAAAATTTCGTTTTTTGAAGCGTGTGTTGTTTGAGGTTAGATAGGCATGCCAATCATTTGGAGGTGTCGGTATTATATGTCTAAATGATTGGCAGGTGCTATTCGCCCATGAAGGTCTGGACGTGTAGACGTATGTGTGTGTTTGGTTTCTCAGGTTTGAAATAAAAAGACAGCCAGACACCCAAGAGACCAAACTACTCTATATGGACAAAAGAATCAGGACACCTGACTTTTCCAGCCATATGTGGTTTCCCACAAAACTGTGAGCAAACAATATTATAAGATTAGTATGGATTCAGTGGCATCGAATTCTCATTTGATTGAATTTGGAGACCCAAATCTGTTCCAGCATCACAATGCCCCATGCACAAAGCCAGCTCTATGAAGATATACTTTACATGGTGTTGGAGTGGAAGATCCCCTGCTATAGATCTCTGACTTCAACCATTGGAACGATGAATTGAAATTTTGACTGCACCTCAGGCCTCCTCACCTCACCTACACCCATGTGGTGGAACATTTTTTCAGAAGAGTGGAGATTATTATGACAGCAAATGGGCAGTAGAATATTCAAAAAGCACATATGAATCTTATTGTCAGGTGTTCACAAACTTTTATACATATAGTTTTTTTTTTTAAGCAAAGCTGCTGGTGAGGCAGGAGAAAGATTAGCACATTTTAGTTTATTTTTGTCAGTAAGTGCTGAATTTTTGTTTCATTCTCAGGAATAAATGAATATGGTGCATAAAATGCTATGTTGTGTGTCAGAGATTACACACTGCACAAGGTTTTTGTTTACACTCTGCACTTTTATATATATATATATATATATATATATATATATATATATATATATATATATATATATATATATATATATATATATATATATATAAAAACTCTTACCTGCACCTAACACACACACCGTTTCAGGTTCAATGTGTACATGCATTCATTGTGTACATGCATTTGTGCTTTAAGTCTATTACACGAGGGCCCTGGAGTTGATGGATCACTTGTTTACTTCCACCAACACACTGTTTTCTCTCTGCCTTTGGCTGTAATTAATCTACATAATCTAAAGAATTTAGACTTCAAGGTCATAAAATATCAGTAATTGCAGCACAGCATACTACATCCTGAGCCGATCTGAACTTTACCTTAGAGTCTTGTTATGCTAATTGACCACATTTTAGACATTAGTTGGTGTTTTATAAGTAAGTGTTAGTGTACAGGCATTAAAAGCATTGCAGGTTGAAAACCAGAGTCATGGCTCAAAGGAAAATGATCATTTATTACTTCTTAATCTTAAGTATGTGCTTTTATACATAAAGTCACAGTGGATCCAGAAACAACCACACAAGCACTGCAATGGAAAAAATAAATCGTAGCAAGTAAAAATATCTTACATTTTGTAATAAACCAAATGTCTAAATATTATACCTACACTATCTAGAGAAGAATTTCTCACCATATAATTGGAATGTGCTTTTTGAACATCGCATTTCACCTTTATTCACTATTTGCTCTCATAATAACCTCAGAATTTCTGGGAAGATGTTCCACTGAGTCTGATGTAGGTGAGGTGAGGAGGCCTGGGGTGCAGTTAGCATTCCAGTTTATCCCAAAGGTGTTCAATAGGGTTGAGATCAGAGCTCTATAGCAGGAGATCTTCCACTCCAACCCATGTGAAGCATATCTTCATAGAGCTGGCTTTATGCACGGGGTATGTTCCTGCTGGAACAAGTTTGGGTCTCCTAGTTAAAGTGAAGGGAAAATTTAATAAATCCAAAGACATCCATCACAACTTAATGCCTCCAATTTTGTGGTTTAAGGAAGAACCCCATAAGGATGGAATATTCAGTTGTCTCAATACTGTCCATAAAGTGTTTTCCAGATATGTTTGATTTATTTCTAACATTACATTTTATTGTACTGCCAATTTTATTTTTAAATAAATGCAAAAAATTAGCAACATCTGCCAGAAGTACAATTTCAAGTGATATGAGTATAAAATATATTAATATTATTTTTATTGTAATTAATGACTAATAATTACATTTGTAAGTAATAAGTTATAGGCTTGCATGCCATTACAAGCTACACATATTTTTCATTTGTTCTCAGGGCACATGGAACTACACTACAATGTCCTGTTTGCCTGGGGTACAAAATACGACAGTAATACAACCATACAATATGGAATCTTTTTGCCATCTATTACCATTAAACAAACTTTCAATACAAAATAAAAATGGAAATGTTAACACATCAAATGAAAAATAAAACCTTTCTTGCTAGGTCTTCAATTTTATATATACTATGTCAAGGCAAGTCAGACTGATGTTATAATACTAAGTACATTTCATCAAAATAGCCTTTTAAACCTTCACAGACATCTGACATTACATTAAACATCTGAAGCCATGTTATATATATCGCTTTACTGAGGTACGGGTGCTTTTGACCTTCTTGACAATAACAGTCAGCATGTGGGACTTTTAAAAGCTACGCAGGCCAAAGAGGTTTTTAGACATAAACATACAGTGGCTTTTCCAGGTTAGCTTTTAAATTAAAGAGAGAAAAGCAAAAATAAAGAAATAAATGTGTTGTAAAGAGATAGACAGAAAGGAGAAGAGGGTAATGGTAAGTGGTGGCCTCAAGAACCTCTTGTTCCTTGCATTAGTTTTTTATTTTCTCTCTATTCATGTCTTTTATTTATCTAAAGGTGATACAGTACACACTGAGCCAAGGACTCAACATCAATTACCAATGAGCTAAGACCTGAACACTGCCCTGAACAACTGCTGGGTAATATAGAGTTTAGTTACAAACTGTAGTGTTTCTTGACCTTTTTGGCTCTCCACAATTTGTCAGTTCTTAGGTATTTCATTGTTGTGTCATCTACAGATGCGTGTTAAAAGTTTGGAAACTCCTAGTCATTTATGGTTCTTGAGGCCGTTTGTTTATCCAAGACAAAGGAGACGTTGGAGACTTATTCCAGATGAAAGGAATGCTGAACCAACATTGTTACTGCACCATACAACAAGACAATGACCTGAAGCTGTCAATGACCAAGCTCTTTAAGCGTTATTTAGAGAGAAAACACTTAGCTGAAGTCTTATCAATCATGGAATGGCCTGCCCAGTTACCGCACCTAAATCCTACTGAACTGCTCTGGGATGAACTGGATGGTAAGGTCAGACAGGAATCTCTAACTTCTAAAGAACTTTGGCAAGTTTTTCAAGAGGCACGGCAAATCATTTGAGCTTTGAGCTGAGATCATTTGGAGATGCTGAGAGTGTGTAAAGCTGTTATTCATTCAAAGGGAAGATTGTATAATGAAAATAAAGTGTACCATTATACATTTATATATTGGTTTGGTCGAAGTAAATCTTTATAATGTTACAACCTTGTCGCATAGAAACAAAAAGAACATGCATGTGTCAATCAAAAATGATAAATAACTGGTTGTTTCCAAACTTTTAACAGACTCTGTATTTAATCTTGGTTTTTATCAGATATTTAAACTGAAATAATTAAATCCAGTTCCCCTCTCCATCAAATACCAAAATTCTAATTTAGTCGATTAAGGTATACTTCAAATATACCCATCTTCTTCTTCTTTCGGCTTCTCCCATTAGGGGTCGCCACAGCGGATCATCCATCTACATACCCCCTGTCCTCTACATCTGCCTCTTTCAAACCAACTACCTGCATGTCTTCTCTCACCACATCCATAAACCTCCTCCTTGAACTTCCTATTTTCCTCCCTTCTGGTGGCTCCATCCTCAGCATTGTCCTACTGATATACCCCATGTCCCTCCTCTGCACATGTCCAAACTCTCTCAATCTACAGATAATAATAATCACATGGCTGTCAGTGTTGCTTTGTGAAGTCTTGCCAGTCATAAGCTATGTTCAAGTCCTCACTATTTCATGTTCCATGTTTGTTTGAAAAAAAAAGGTTTTTTGTTTGTCTGTTTGTTTGTTTGTTTGTTTTTTAAAGAACTATCCATGCAGATACTTACACCTCTAACAAATCAGGTTTGGTCTTTTTTTTTTTTTAAATAAGGAATTTTGTTTAAAAAATGTAATTAGCCCAATTTTTGCTGTACCACTGAGAGCTGAAATGCCTGCAGTAGGTGTTAAATTTTGATTTCGCACATCTTTTGGTATGGATTTTGCATTATGGAAATGAGTATAGATTATGAGTCTTTTATAAAGGGTAAGTAATATCAGTGGTGACCTTTCCCGAGTGAGCTATGAAGATATTTGGACATTTTAATAAAAAATTCCCAGCCACCGGAAATTCAAATCTTAAAAAAAAAAAGCCAAATTCGGAGAAGAAGTAAATCAGAGGAGATTTACAATACAGTGTGTATTGATCAGGAAACCCAGATGAACGGATTAGAAACCATCATGAGACGATCTTTGTTGTTGAGTTATCTTGATTTTCTCAAAATGACCAATACTAACTGAAAGAACTGCTGTAATGAGACTGATAGTAAGACACAAAGCTCTTCCTGACACGTCAGCATTAATGTTCTCATAATGTAGTTTGTTATTTCAAGCCAAGTAGATTTATGCAATCAGTTGTTTTTTAATTAAAAAACGATTGCAACCATTTTGCTGCTTATGTTATACAAATGAAAATGTGTTCTGTGTTCTGAAAATGCTTCACAGCCACCAATATCTTGATTTATAACTAAATACATCGACCAGGCATAACATTAAGACATTATAACAGCATGACCTGTAAAGTGATTATCTCTTCATCATGGCACCTGTTAGTGGGTGGGATTTATTTATTCGGCAGCAAGTGAACATTTTGTCCTTAAAATTGACGTGTTAGAAGCAGAACAAATGTGGGAGTTTGAGAAAAGCTAAATTGTGACATCTAGACGTTTGGGTCAGGGCATCTCCAAAACTGCAGCTCTTGTGGGATGTTCCTGGTCTGCAGTGGTCAGTATCTATCAAAAGTACTCCAAGAAAGGAACAGTGGTGAACTGGTGACAGAGTTGTGGGTGGCCGAGGCTCATTGATGCACGTGGGGAGCGAAGGCTGGTCCGTGTGGTCCAATCCAACAAACGAGCTCCTGTAGCTCAAACTGCTGAAGTTAATGATGTTTATGCTGGAAGGGTCAGAACTGTTTTGGCAGCAAAAGGGGACCAACACAATATTAATCAGGTGATCATAATGTTCTATGGCCATAACGTTATGCCTGTTTAGTGTAAGAAGTCATTATCAAAGGCAATGTGTCCGAGCAAACAGAGTGTTTCTGATGTGCATTTCTTTATCAGCTCTTTCCATTCTGAGGGTAATTGTTTAAATTCCTACCCATTTTTTTTCAAATGTCTGATTGATTTCTCTAAATATGAAGTCAATCACTAATCCTTCAGTTAAATATATTTACTACACACTGCTGGACTAAGTTTCTCCTCTCCATGACGCTGGTGTCAAATTAAGGCTGGAAAAATCTGACTTGTGTCACTTAAACTCAGTAATGTGGAGTTATATTTAGCTGATCCGTTGACGCTATTGTGCTATTTTCCTGCTAATGTTGGCCTGTCAGTAATGTCAACAACATGGCTTTTTTTACCCAGAATAGGGCTATCAGCAACAATGCCTGTATACTCTGCTGGATGTGCTGTGGTGTCATCCATAACCATGACAGAGGTGGAAGAGCATACTGCGGTGACTCATGTTCTCCATCTGGCACTATATAGATCACTTAGCGCCAACAAGATCCGACTTATTAGCAAGAAACAAAGGATTAGCGCACTCATCCTCTTTTAAGCCACTTCCTTGTTGACAACCTTCTTGATAAGACGAGACTTAGGGGGTGGTGGAAGTTGGAGCACAATGTAGCAAGGACTGTTGTTAGGTTACACAACAGTACAGTACACTACAATACACTACAGTAGCTTTGCTTACAAAAAGTACTTTATTTATCCATTTTTACACACTATCACCTTCAAAATAGTCTTCTTTCACAGCAAAATAGTGCTCCAATCGTTCCTGCCACTTCTGGAATATGTGATTCGTGCTGGATCTCCATAATGGTTTCAAAACAGCGATCTTTGAGCTGGATCTTCATTTCAAAATGCGGAGTCTGCCGAGCAGGGCAGGTGCGGATGTGAGATCACGTGGATTGTTCTCCGATGATCATCATGCGCAAGTTGCCGAACATTGAAGGTCTTCCTGATCTCTCGTCGTTCTCCAGTGATGTTCTCCCGCTCTCTTAGAAGCGAAAACACCTCGAATGTCAACCTTATGTCATGTCAAACGTCTCCGTGGCAGATTTGCCCAGTTTCATGCAGAATTTCATATTTGCTCTTCGTTCTAACTTGATATCCGTGATATCCAGACGAACGGGGTCAGAATAGCACCAGATAACACCATTAGTCTTGAAACTTTTAGATACCACCTTATACTTTGCAAAGATTATAGAGTGGATGATGTCTGTTAATCAGAAATGCATGCTTACCATGGTGACCATGTTCGCCATACAAAGACTCTTCTTTTTACCTTCTTTTTTCATTTTGACCTTCTAAGATTTTTTGTCAGGAGTTTGCTGTAACCTGGCAAATACCCCTGCTGTATTGAACACACATCTGAAAATGATCTGAAAATAAATGAACACAACATACTGAAAGTGTTTTGGTGCATTGTGTAATACTTTAGCTTTGACTTAAAAAAACAAAAAAAAAAACACCTTCAAAGAAGTTTTTACAAGCTCTAATGCTTGTCACTGTCACTTTGGATTAGGCTGAGGTAGCGCCTGCTGGTTGTTTTTGCCATGGATGACTGACATGTTTGTCATGATCTAGATCTTTTTCTCAAGCCAGCAATCTTCTCAGTGGGGCTGTAATCAACAAACAGCTCTCTAAGTCAGCCATTCAGACAAAACTTAATATGACAACTTGGGAACTGCTTGAGTTTCTCAGCTGCAATCAGAAGACATACCAACTGGCCCACTTGATATAATTTGAAGTACACTATCAGTTCCAAGAAAACTGTGTATCAATTGAAACAGAAAGATATCCTTTATCTCACATGGAAAGAAAATCTGCTTATTCGGCACATCCCAAAGTAGGAAAGTTATTTTTTTATTTATATATTTATGTATTTATTTATTACCATAAATACATTTTGTATAAATACAATATTGAATTGTTTAATTGAATTGTTTCAATTTGTTTTACCCAAAAAGCTAAGAAATGAAATATTCATGAATGGATGAATATTCTGGCTAATGTGTGCTCTGGAGCATTACTCTGTTCTTAACAAAGTCGTGATTACATTAGATCAAATTCGGTCAACCTACCGAATAACTTTCATAATTAGATCCTCCTTGATTTCATTATATATCTTGTAATGTTTATGGTAAATTGTTGGTTTTACACTGTGTATATTTAAACAAAAATGACAAATGCTACCAAGATAGCTAGATAAATAATTAGCATACGCCAAACTGAACTCCTGGAATAGCAAAGTAAATTACCCATCTTAGGCCATGTCCACACTAATATGTTTTTAATATGCTAAAGTGGGATCAACACAATATTAGACAGGGGGTCATGATGGATGTTATGCCTGAATGGTGGGCATTATGTTATGTCTGGTCAGTGTAGATCAGTGTGTTGTTAAGTGTTGTATTCCTGGCACATGCGAGAGCAACATTGTGACCCGCCAAGCCCTGCGCAAAAGATACGTAAACCCGCCTCATCTCGAACTTCACCTTCGAATTCTACACCTACATAATGCGTGATGGAGCTCGCTTACTGCGTAGAGATGGCAATCCTCCCATTTCAACAGGAGAGCTTCCAATCCAAGTTCCCACACAAGGCCCAACTGTCACTTTCAATGAAAGAAGATATCCAATAATGTCAGTGGGGATTTTTTTTTTCATTTGCTATTCCTTTGCTGTGCCACACTTTTAAGCATGGGATGATTCATGCTTCCCTACATGCAATATCTGGAACAATCAAATCCATTTTTTTCACGTAAAGAATCTCACGCTGAACCAGGCAAATCCTTTGGAGGGTTTTTTAAATGATTGCTCTATGCTTGCTGCCTCTACTTCATGTACAAATTTTATCTCATCCTTAGCATGATTTATGAGATTGATCAAACTGCACATGAAATAGCATGAGCTTCCCTGATGGGTTCGACTAATCAGAAACTCCCCGTGACTTTTGCCTCATAATAGTGCCGACTAAAAAGCACTCTCTCTTTAGAACAAAGTTGTGTGTAGATAATAAAAAATGCATTGAATTGAAAACCTACTTGAAAGGTCAAAGGGGCTGTTTTACACTTCAAGTTTATGGTCCCATAGTCCAGCGTCGGGGTCAGAGACACTCGAGAGATTGTTGTGAAAGGCTCGCTACACTGGAGAACGTATAATGAGCTCTGCTTCCTTTGCTTCGGCTCGGGTCTTGGAGGTCACGCTCCAAAACCTCGTCCTGCCCGCAACTTCTGCTACCAAACTAATGGAAATGGATCACTGCATGCAAGAAGAGGTACATTTTCAAAAAGTGTGGACCAGAACCAGACATGAATGCATTATGCAGATGGAATTATACATGAATACAAATACAAATGCGAATAAGAGACATTTTGTTCTGATGCAAAGGTTCACAGAGCTTCTGGTAGAGACTTTCATTTTGCAAAAAAGGACCAGCGATGCGACATATAATGAATATAAGAAGGAGGTTTTTACTTTATTGTACATGCAAGCAAGCAGGCAGATATAAAAGTTAAGCAAACCCATTCATGCAAGTTATACATCCATCCTTATGGATATTGTGATTTGTGGTAAGAGTAGGGAGCAGGTTGAGAAGATCCTGGAGAGGTGGAGGTACATGCTGGAGAGAAGGGGAATGAAAGTCAGTAGGAGTAAGACAGAGTACATGTGTGTGGATGAGAGGGAGGGCAGTGGAGGGGTGCTGTTGCAGGGAGAAGAGGTGATAAAGGTGGTGAGTTTAAGTATCTGGGGTGAACAGTGCAAAGTAATGGAGAGTGTGTTAGAAAGTGAAGAGAAGAGTGCAAGCAGGGTGGAGTGGGTGGAGAAGAGGAGCAGGAGTGAAAGAGTCAATTTATAAGATGGTGTTGAGAATTTCATTGGGAGTGACGATTAAGTTTATTAATGCAGGTAAGATGTTTTGAAGACGAGGTGAGAGAGGCGCGATCAGGATGGTTTGGTCATGTGCAGATGAGGGACATGAAGTGGAAGAATATGGAGCTTCCAGGCAGGAGGAAAAGTGGAAGGCAGCTGAAAGAAGAAAAAGTTTTATTTCCACCCAGATGTGGTTTGATCTTCAGTTATGACTTCAAGCAACTTTATAATGCAAACAGATTTGATTTGTATTTCCATCACTCTTTAAAGCAAATTTAACTTCCGGAGTTGCGATGGACGATTGCAGGATCTACACATGCTCCTAATTTCTTTCTTCTGGTCATATCATGGATTGAGGAGATCGCAGCAGAAGCATTAGCATGGAGCTTGTGCATTAGTGCATTAAAGTATTTTATTAGGACATGCATTACACTTCTGATCTATTGAAAGCGATCAATAATAATGATCAGTTCTATGCACTTTTTTTAGATCAGGTGTTCTTGTGTTAGTAGAGACCCTGCTAATGCCATGGATTCATAGATCATAAATTTAAGTAGAGATTGTTTGCTGTTGGTTGCTGATTGCTTACTTTATTAATGGAGCTAATGCTTATTAATAGACATTCTTCAGACCCTAACGAGCATATCACAAGGTGTCCACAAGGTTCTCATTTAGGCTCATTTTATTCACCTGCACACAGTCCATTTGTAGCCAGCATGCTATGAGGTATAATGAGTGTAACTGGGGTCTCTGTTATTTCTCACTATAACACAAATTCGAAGAGTGCGAGCCACAAGGTCACACAGGCATCACCATTGACAAAACACAGTGTTGACTTTCACTTCACACTGATGATACACAGACATACTAATCAGATCGGCCAGATTCAGAAGCACAGCACGGCTATGACCAGGTCAGAGATGTACAGGTTTTGATGAGTCCAAATTTGTTTGCTTCTAAATTCTGAAGGAAAAAAAAAACTAATTTGGGATGGTAACAGTAGGGGTGCTGATGTCATTCAGAGAGGACACAAGCTACTATGTAGGATCCTGTTAAGTAACTGATTCTGTCTTTTGTACATTTATTTAATCGATTATTTTATATTATTATTCATTTATTATAATATAAAATAATCGATTAAATAAATGTACAAAAGAATTTGCAATTTGATCAAAGCAACAAGAAATGTTCTTATAATGAGCACAAGTGACTACGTGATGTGGAGGTTGAACAAGTCAATTTCTGATCTGAAAACTCTAAAGCAACTAAGAAAACTGTAAAACTGGTCAAATATACTGTATATATTGATCAAATAAAGATATTAATTAATCCACAATAATAGTTAATACACAAGTATTCAAGACTAGATAGATAGATAATAGATAGATAGATAGATAGATAGATAGAATAGATAATAGATAGATAGATAGATAGATAGATAGATAGATAGATAGATAGATAGATAGAAAAGCAAATAAACAGCACTTGTGACCACCAATCTACACAACTCCACAGGAACAACCACTCCTTCACAGCGTGTGTGTGTGTGTGTGTGTGTGTGTGTGTGTGTGTGTGTGTGTGTGTGTGTGTGTGTGTGTGTGTCTGTTTTCACATCTTTAACAGAGGATCCGTGTGTACTGTCATGGCGATGATGAGTCACTGCCTGTAATCACATTAACTATTTCTCAAAAATGGCTTTATTTAATGACATCATGCTGATTGTAATAAAATGGATTAAATATTACTAGAAATATATCTAAAAGCATATTGCATCATCAAAACGCACACATTGTGTCTTTCTTCTGTTAAGCTTCACGCTCAAGTATTAATGCATTCTTTGTCAAGTTTCACAATTCCTCAGCTAGAACTTTCTGTAATGCATTAGCTCATAAATATAAAAGAATTTAGAGCCTGTGGTTTTTGGTTTTTTTCTTACAGAATTTCTGTGCATATTTTTATGTGCAAGAGTCAACGAATCTATTTATGTTTTTATTATCCAGGTTTTTTACGTTTTTTTTTATTTATTTTGTTTTCTCTTAGAACAGAAAACTCCTGTTTGTTGTTTGGGGAAAGAAGAAAAGGGATGTGTGTTAAAACAAGGTGGTGGCAGAGCTGCGAAAGCTGGTAGTAATAATCACATGATATATAAAGTATAGAACATTTCCAATAAACTGCTAATATTTGAACATGTTTAGTATTAATATTTTAGCAAAGATTTAAAATTTTTACTTTAAATGCAATAATATACTAATCTATCTATCTATCTATCTATCTATCTATCTATCTGTCTGTCTGTCTGTCTGTCTGTCTGTCTGTCTGTCTGTTAACACATGATTAACACATAGTGTGTGTGTGTGTGTGTGTGTGTGTGTGTGTGTGTGTGTGTGTGTGTGTGTGTGTGTGTGTGTGTGAATGTTTTAACTCACCGAAACACTTACCTCTATACCTTAATTCATAGGTTATAGATAACAGTTGAACTACAGTCAGTTCTGATATTTTCCCAGTCTCTAAATAAGCGTTAACTGGAAACTGCTAACTCAGAGACACTTAACCATGTTTACAGAGGTCAAGCCAAACAAGATAATATTACAATGTACTGGACTGTTATGGTTAAAGGAGCTTGAAATCACTCAGGGATTTTATCAGAGTGGAGAAAAAACACAAACTAAAGCACACACAAATAAATATTGAAAGAGCTGGCATTTGGGCAGCCTTCTCCTATTCAATTCACTCCCTCATGCTATTTACTCTGAAAAATAAAAAAAATGTTTGCCCATTCTGATAAGTGCATTATATGCCATGTCTTTTTGTATTTTTGCTTTTTCGTAAAAAAAAAAAAAAAAAAAAACAGGAGACATGTCTCTCAGAAGGCTAAACCCAATGCACTTTATCTGGCTTCACTTAACTACACTCACCTCTTTATGACCTTGCTTTAGAAAGCCCCGTGGACAAAAAGACATCATCAGATTCAGGTCATGCTGCTGTGTAAGCACTTCCATACAGTATCCTGGTAACATGTTCCTGCTGAGAGGTACAACAAAAACCAGGCAGGATTTTTTTTTTTATATATATATATATATATATATATATATTATATATATATATATATATATATATATATATATATATATATATATAAAAGCTAAATACTGTGCATTATCTCCTATTGCAGGTTGTCACTACTGTTTCCAGATGGACTGAGTACTTATTTTATATATCAATGAACAATTAGAAGATTAATGTAGTGATTTGTAAATCACTATATATATATACTGATATACTGATGTAGGTGATGTGAGGAGGCCTGGGATGCAGTCAGCATTACAATTCATCCCAAAGGTTGAGGTCACAGCTCTCTCATCAAGATATTTCACTCTATACTCCAATCTTCATGGAGTTGGTAAAGAGAAAAATGAATGCTGCCACATCCGAAGACATCTGTACAATTGTGTGCCATGGACTTTGTAATAAAAGTTTGGAAAATAACCATAAATGGCTGAAAAAGTCACACTTTTGTCCACACAGATGGTGTTTTAAGTTCTTTGAATAAGGAAGGACTATTTGTTAATTAGCAATTTAAAAGGGAAATCTTCGCATATCTAGCGATGTTAAGAGCTAGGTTTAGAGTACACGGTCAGCAATGATACAGTTCCCTGGAGCACTGAGGGTTAAGGGCCATGTTCAGGGGCCCAAAGAGGTAGTTTGGAAATACTGGGGCTTAAACCCTGGCCTGTTGATCAGTAACCAGTCAGTAATTTTGGCCTCAAATGAGATTAGAGGTTAATGCTCGGGATTACTGATTGGTTCAAGACCCAGGTATGCCAAGCTCGGGGCCCCTGAGCAAGGCCCTCAACCTTCAGTGATCCAGGGGGCTGTATCATGGCTGACCCGAACTTTCTAACATTGCTGCGATATGCGAAGGAAATATTTTCCCGTGCAGTAATGTACATGTGACAATAAAAGTACCTTTCTTTGTCAAAGAACAGTGTGACCTATGGTGATATTAAAACCTCAGCGTCTTGTTTATCACAACTCTGAACACAGCTGCAATAAAACAGCGTTATACCCTGATTTACTGAAGGTAAACATGTGGATATGTGTGAAATCAAATGCAAAGTTTATAACACTGATATACAAACAGGGTCCACAGAGAATTATGACTTGAGCGAAATGAGCAAAGCAAAACGTTTAGTCTAATTTGCTCTGATGAATATGCAATTCGGGTGTTCTTTCTTTCAGTTTGAAAAAAAATACTTTCCTGTTCATTTTTGTTTTCACACTGCACTTAAAAGGCACAGGTATTGCTTATGTGACTAAAAACATGAGTTCATAAGACGTAAGTCTCTATCAGTGCAGGGAATTCATTCAACTAGAAGAAATCAGACGTGGATGTCAAACAGATGCTGCACATCTGGTAGCACAGACGAGTTCATGAATTCAGGACTTAAACTATAGCAAAAGGAAACCTGGTTTTTGGAACCAGATGTTTAGAGGTAGATGGAAAGTGATGAGGTGGAGGAAAATTGAATCTGATCTAAATGACTGATTAAGTTCGCTTGTGTCATTAAAAAAGGCAAATGCAAATTTGAATTTGAGAACACAACTTCCAAAGTGAGGCAGGATCTAAGGCTACATCTACACTAATCTGGCTGTATGTTCTTCAAAATTTCAAAATCATTTTTCATCGTTTCTAAAAGTTGCTCATCCACGCTGAAAGTTTGAAAACGCTCACATCCTGTACTGCGCACACCTTCGATTTTACAGTCACAACTCGCCACAGGTCTTCAATTAATCCAGTTTGGAGAGAGTTTTCAAAAGCTACGTTTCGTTGACTGAAATGGTGTCTCTGTGTAAAGGAAAGGCAAATAGAGAGAAAATTAGCTTTTTCAAATAAAAACATATTAGTGTGGACATAAGAAGGTCGCTGGTGGTCTAGTGGTTAGGATGTGGCGCTCTCCCGCGTTTGATCCCTGGTCAGGGAACCAACCCCAGCACTCTTAGTGCCGGTCCAAGCCCGGATAATGGGAAGGGGTTGCGTTAGGAAGGGCATCCAGTGTAAAGAAATAAGATCGAACAGGGTTGAGGTGATCTACAAACAGGAAACATAGGACCTGTGGAGACCAAATAGGCATCACAAATCGGCTTGTTGCCTAGGAGTACAAAAACTAGAACCAAGCAAAACTTTACAAGTCAAGTTTATTTTTTTAGCGCTTTTCACAACAGACAAGCATAACAATTATGAAAAAACAGTCTTTTTTATACTGTGAATGTGAATGGGTCTAAATATCTATCTAGAAAACACCAATTCATTGCATAATTCCATTTACCAACAGTATACAGCAACGATTTGTCTTAAACCCCCCAGCCCCCAATCCACCACATCCCCCCCACCCACCAGTGTGCATATTCACATACGGTAGATATAATGAGTTATTATTTTTGTGCTCGACTCTTAAATCCTACATAAATGCTCATACTAAATCAGCCTGGACATTTTACTAGTAATTCAGTGTCACAGAGTGATGAAACATTACAGCTAACTACCGGCCTAATATTTCTCCGTCTTCTTTGACAAATAGATCCCAGTGAGCCGTTGGAACTCTGTTACTTGACATTTTAGGGCGCTTTAAATTCATGCGACGTGATTGATCCAGCTAGCAGAAGATCAGGGGAGACACATTTCTGGTTAATGGTCCAATAATGGTGTGGGTAAAGAAAGCGTGAATGGAAAAAAAGACCCAGGATTCTATTGACTCCTATTGCACAACCATGGAGAAGGTGTTTCTTTATAGAGCCTGAGGCACTAAGTTACATAAGGACACATTTATGATACGTGTCTAACTTATTGTATGTTATGAATTAGTTTTGATTGGCCTAGTTCTTCATCCTTATTGTCTGAGGCAAGGATTTGCCAGTTATAATTCTCTAGAGATCTGGACAGTCTTCCCATTTCAATAGGAAATAACACTCATGGAGACATTTTTTTTATCAAGCAAGTCAACAAACTCATCACTTGAATGCAGACATTTATGTCATTCATGAGTAAAAATGAGGTTGGTTTTAAATCCTAATGATCCCACAGCCATCTCCAACACAATCCAAGTCAGAATATTAATTGTACTTTCAGAAATAAAGAAAATGTTGCGCTGTCACTCTCAGCTGTCAATCAAAACCCGTCAATGTATGTGTAAGAGGGTAGAAAGCGCTTTTCGCCAAACTTCCCTGTGATGCAGAAGTTTGAAAAGATGCAATTTAACACCAGACATCTCAGGAAGTGCTAGCCTTTATGTCTTCCTGATGTAGCTGCTGGGTGAAAGGGAGAGCAGGCTAGTGGACAGGATTTGGCAGATAGGAAAAATACTTGATTCTGATTGGCTACATTTTACTTTTAAATGTGCAAATTTAATGACCGTTCTAAACGTTTATGCTACCAAATGATTTCTAGCTTTATCTAGCCGAATTACTAATCCATTTTATCTTTTAATTAGTTTTGTACCACTAACATCATGACAGCTCTAAATTCTCAGTGCTGTCAAGTGAGTGTGTGTTACACAATTTTAATGCCTTTCCCGATTTCTCTCAGGTGGTTATTCAGTTCCACATCATGCATTAAACTAGTGCTCACCTAACTGTGGATCATATATACTGAATATAATAGGCATGTGCGTCTGCATGACTGAGGCCGATGCGATTTCAATGCATAGCCAACGATACGATACATTAAGGATACAAGTGAAGAAGTTACCAAAGAGATTACAATGCAGTACGATCCGATTCCGATTTGATTCAACACAATGTGATTCAATGCAATATAATACAAAAAATAATTTTTATATATATATATATATATATATATATATATATATATATATATATATATATATATATATATATATAGCATCATAAAAAATGCTATGGCATTCAATATTTACAGATAGTTTGCTTTTATGTCTTTGGTTCAGACAGACAGCAAATCATCAATTTACCTGTGTACTAAAAAATGTGTTTGATCTGTTGACAGAAAGCAGATAGGAAAAAATACTTGATTCTGATTGGCTACATTTTACTTTTAAATGTGCAAATTAATGACCTTCTAAACGTTTATGCTACCAAATGATTTCTAGCTTTATCTAGCCGAATTACTAATCCAATTTTATCTTTTAATTAGTTTTGTACCACTAACATCAATGACAGCTCTAAATTCTCAGTGCTGTCAAGTGAGTGTGTGTTACACAATTTTAATGCCTTCCCGATTTCTCTCAGGTGGTTATCAGTTCCACATCAATGCATTAACTAGTGCTCACCTAACTGTGGATCATATATACTGAAATAATAGGCACGTGCGTCTGCATGACTGAGGCCGATGCGATTTCAATGCATACCAACGATACGATACATTAAGGATACAAGTAAGAAGTTACCAAGAGATTACAATGCAGTACGATCGATTCCGATTTGATCAACACAATGTGATTCAATGCAATATAATACAAAAAATAATATATTTATATATATATATTAATATATATATATATAATATAATATATATATATATATATAGCATCATAAAAAATGCTATGCAAATTCAATATATTACAGATAGTTTGCTTTTATGTCTTTGGTTCAGACAGACAGCAAATCATCAATTTACTGTGTACTAAAAAATGTGTTGATCTGTTGACAGAATTTCAGACAGGGTAATGAATGAATATCCAATACATCAAATGTCATGATTTTCTAACGTTATATTTGTGATTCCAGTCATTTGCAGTCACACTACTTTTACATTTTGTGGCATGGAAACTTTATCACTCTGGAATCTTCCTTGAATGGTGGATTCTTAATTCCCTTTCCAGACCTTCCATCAATCACATCACAGACAAAAAAGGAGAGATAGACTAAGAGAGAGAGAGAGAGAGAGATGGAGGAAAGACAATGAGAGAAAGACATAGACACAGAGAGAGGGGATGACAATGATAGAAGGAGGCCAAGGTTATTGATCTCCCTCCTGACAGGGATAAATGGAGAGGGATTGACGAATAGAATGAGATTTTCAACTCTATACTGTCTGTCAGGTGGAATGTCTTTAACCTACTAGTTCAACTGTAATTATTCAGTGGCACATAATGTCTCAGGTGTTCTAGAGGACATCTCAGTGTAACAGCATCACACAACAGAACTAATTCCTTAATGGGTAAAGGAATTATATGTGGAACAAAATGCTCACGTGAGATCTGTGTTGTGCTCAATGTAAAATCAAGCTACTGTTCGCTTTTACTTTGCGAATAATAGAATTTCGGGTTAAGAACAAATATATCATGCTTTTTTTAACCCTATATAATATAAAGCATAGATGTCCATACAGCGGAGTCCCAGCTATCTTCAAGCGACGGTTGAAGACCTAACTCTTCCTGAAACACTTAAACTAACACTTTCCAAGTTTGCTTTGTTTAGTAAAGGAAAAAAAAACTCAACAGAGTTGTAGGCTGATTATATTAAGTTGTAATCTGGCGTACCAGTGTAGAATTATTTATTGAGAGACTCAAAGCACTTTTGTACGTTGCTCTGGACACGTCTGCTAAATGCCGCAAATTTAAATGTGAATATATAACATGTGTGTGTTTTCTCCTCACAGTTTGAGGTGAATTCCTGCCATATTTCCTGCTATTACTAATATTTCCGTTGCACCAATTCAGTTCATTCACGTGTTTTGTAAGATCGTGTTCTGTAGATCGTTGTCTTCCTTTTCAGTGAATTCAGTGATCAATTATTTTAAATAAGATCCTAATGCTCAGATTGTATTCTGCCAAATCACTTTGTATCGAAGTATCTGCCAATAAAAATGTAAATATATCAAACCTGTAATTGTGTTACAGGAATAACTATAAATTATAGATTTCCGCACGCATGTAGAAGCAGACTTACAACATTGACAGGGATGATGATTAATCAGAACATCCTTTTTTTGTGTGTAATTTTTTTTTTGACGTGCAGACGTTTACTCTGATATATGAGAGCTATGGATCTTATGTTTAGCATTAAGATTTGCGAATAAACAACTTCAGGCAATGGGCCAATTATTTAAAGACGTGCTCATTAATAACTACGGAAAATAACCGAGTTCGCAACTGCCATTCTTTAAGATTATTGAGTTCCTGCCAGACTTTTGTCTTTTTTATTTGACAGGCGAACAAACTCATTTTCTTGTCAGTACTGAGCGTTAGATTGCACACCGTCTGGTTGGATGTTTATTTATCTTAATTGTGCAGTGAGATCATTATGGGTGACACCATGGTGGGTGGTGTAAATACAGAATCTGTGTGTAAACATGTGAAGCATTTTTTTGACGAGCTAACGCATAATTATTTCGAGATTTTCACAAAAAAAAAAAAAAAAGAACCGATCTTTTGGATAGTGAATACTGGTGATGGTAATTTTAGGTAGAAGGGTTTAATTGCAATGTCAATTGATAGCTGGGAATCTGAAACATCTGAAACTAGATGTTATGAACATGAATGATATGCTAAATGATGTGGACACCTGATTCGAAAGTGCTTTTTAAACATTTCAATTCTCATTTAGTCCCCAGTCAGCGTTACAATTCATCCCAATAAACTATATCTTCATGGACCTGATTTTGAGTACAGGGACATTGCCATGCTGTAACAGGTTCGGGTCTCCTAGCTCAAGTGAAGGGAAAATTTTATGCTACAGCCTGCAAAGACATCAATTGTGTGCCTCCAACTTTGGGCTAACAATTTAGGGAAGAATTACATGTGGATGAAAAAGTTAAGTGTCCCATTAATTTGATCCATATAATTTATTTTTAGCAGAGATTCAGAAACAAAACTATCCAAACTTATTAGGTTTTCAGACTGTATGAGCGTTATACTGTATGACACAAATGGCAAAGCTGCAAATTATTATTCTTTTGAAAGCAATATTTATAATTATGCTTGTAAGGAGGGTCAGATCTCTAAATGAGAACTACCATGCAACAAAACAATAAAAAAAAAAAACTTTCTTTCGCTACCCCATTAGGGGTCACCACAGCGGACCATCCGCATGTTTGAGCTGGCATATGTTTTTACGCTGGATGCCCTTCCGAACACAACCCTCTTTATTTATCCGGGCTTGGGACCGGCACTAAGGCTTGTGCAAACCTAATGGCTAGGTTTGGTTCCCTGACCGGGGCTCGAACACGGGCCACAGCTTTGAGAGCACTGCATCCTAAACCACTAGACCACCAGGGAACCTACCATGCAACAAAACAATAAACTTCCTAATCTGGGGTGAGGATCTCTTGAATCTGAGAAGAAAAATCCATTTGTTCAGCTGCCCTCATACCCGTCCTTGAGCCCCCCTCTTTTCCTCCAGGGGTATGGCCGTGTCATGGGAAGGAGACCCTGAATTCGAGCTACTATACTAATAAATTATGACATTTTTAGAAAGTACGAATGTTAACTTTTTATGTTTGGTATCATTTAAAGGAAATATGATCTCAGTCCCAAATCAGTAGAACAGATCAAATATAAAGATCTCAGCTTTGGGGAAAATTCTGTCCTACTGATGTGAGGTTGTCCTGGAGGAGATCTTTATCAGGTGTTGTTTTTTACTCTAGGTGGTAGTTGATTTTCAGGTCACCCCCCTTCCTGACAAAGGGGGTTGCAAAGCTTTTATAAATTTTAATTTACAAGTGTTTATGGTAGTTTTGGGTATTTAAGGAGATTTGGTGAAACACTCAGGGAAGCATTCTGTAGTCAAAACTTCCCTCACAGTCTCTAAGTATCTCTATTATTAGGTATAACGACTCTTTAACAATTCATTTGTAAACTGCATTGCTGAACTATTTGGTTTATGCTGATAATGTTGGTAAAATTTTTCTAGTTGTATGGTGCAAATCTATGACAGGAACGTACATACAGAAGGCTTATGTATGGATGGAGCATAGAAACACAACATCTGGGACCTTCTGATTTCTTACTATCACTGCCTTAGCAAGTTATAACAAAAAAATATTCTATATGAATGAGCAAGCATTGAGGGCTACTTAAAGGATATTAGAATATTTACGGTTATGAACTGACTTAAGATTCAGACTGGCCAATTTGCCTTCGTAAGCAGGTACAGAATAGTTGGTAAAGTACAAGGCTATAAGCGACCGGGTCATATCGGGTCCATAATAAAGATTAATTGAAAAAGACGAAATGCTTAAACAATCTATCAATTAAAGAAAAAATACAACTAAAAAGGTGATAAGCTTTAAATAGATATTTATTCAAGTAAAATCTTTATTACAAACTGGAGTCAGATTAAAGGTTTAAATTGGATTTATGTAACAAATGCAATCTATTTAAGTAATCATTTACAGCGGCGTGAGAACACAAGCAGAAGATTATGAGTTCAATCCCAGCAACACCAATCTGGAATTACTGAGCCCTTAAACAAGGCCCTCGATACTAACCTGGATAAGGGTGTCTGTGGAAGTAAAATGTCAATACGAGGTGGTATCAGAAGTTTCAAGACTAATGGTGCCATTCTGACCTACGTCTGTATTTTTCTCATGGAGAGCTAAGAGCAAATGCAAAATTCTTTGTGAAACTGGGCAAATCTGCCATAGATGTTTGACATGATATACTGCGATGAGTCTAACAATGAGTCTTTTGAGGTGTTTGAGTGGCACATGCACTATGTGAGTGGAAGAGCATCACTGGAACAAGAGATGAGGAAGGAGAGATCAGGAAAGACCTTCAATGATCATAACCCACAAAAATGTCGAAACCATTCAGCAACTCGTGCATGATGATCGTCAGAGAACGATTCATATCATCTAACTTCCGCACTGACACTAATTGCCAGATTTGGCTCTTGCGGACTTCGCCCTCTTCCCGAAGATGAAGATCCGGATCAAAGGCTGTTGTTTTGACACCATTTGACACAAGCTAGTCTCTAAACCTTTTGATATCCTTGTGCAAGGATTTAGTATTTGAGTTTCAAGGTTTAGACACAGTCAAAAATGAATTTCAAATAGATTATTTTGTTAAACAAATGTAATTTAGAAGTCATAGTCAATTTCTATTACCTGTTAAAATAAATACTATATATATATATATATATTTATATATGCTTTCTAACCGAGCTGATCCAGGAGTCTTCTGTGTTTAAAATCTGTACTGATGCATGTCCTGTCATGTAGGTCTGTATCATGATTATAAAACAGGTACTCTGTCCAGTTATAGGAATGAAAGATGGGGGACATGACATGCATTAATAATGGATGTGAAAGCAAAAAAAAAATGACATGACTCATGCAGTAAGAGAGAGAGAAGAGAGAGAGAGAGAGAGAGAGAGAGAGAGAGAGAGAGAGAGAGAGAAAGAGAGAGAGAGAGAGAGAGAGAGAGAGAGAGAGAGAGAGAGAGAGAAAGAGACAGAGAGAGAACATACTGATGAATGAGATTCTCTAGTGTTTGAATGTAGCTGTGGGCAAAGCACACCGTAGCACACAGGTCAATGTTATTAATGTGTTCCATCATAGTGTGGCAAGAACCTACACTGAACAAGGTATCTCTGGTAGAAATGATGTGCTCTGGCTAACGATTGAGCGCGGCTCTAATTAGCTAAATCCCTTTTGAAGAAACAGGCATTTGATGACTCCGCAGCGTGCTCATATTGCCATTAAAAAGCTGAGCTAAGCAGCTAGAGGTCTTGAATTAATGGTCAGATACAATCAGCCGATCGATGGAGCACATCATCACAGATAATGCGTGCAGATGTTGGCCAGAGCCACTTTCTAAATCATCCAAACGGGCGACTGATAACAGCGCTTGTCGGAACTCATCAGAGGGCATTCAGGTTTAATTAAGGCTTGCTGGCGTTGTGCATTCTTTTATCCTGTGAATCTTTTTTTTTTTGGGTAAAAGAGAGAGATCTTAGGATCAATTATTGGTCTCTGTGGATTGTTAATAGGTAGCACAATATGAATGTGATTAATGCTTGAAGGGATCAGGAAGGGACCTGGGCAGTTGGCAGATGGAGTTTTTGTGCTTGTGAGTTAAAGCTGGACAGAAGTATAAGATTGAGTGCAGAGGTCTTTATTCTCCCTGCAGCGTTTGACCTCGCTCATTAGCCCCAGTCGGTTTCAGCTCAGGATCTGAACGGTGTATCTCCCTCGCTCTCTCGTTCTCCGTGGGAGAATGTCACACTTCACTGCTTCTTATCCTGAAGGCACAGGTTTCTTAGCCTGTTTGTACTGACTCACAGAGCTGTGTACACTCCCGGGCAGAAGAAAGGTACAATGTTAAGGGTTTTTAACACTTGTTAATAGTCACAAATCATTAGTCGAGGGAATTAGCAAGAATTAAACAAATAGAGAGATTACATTAGTATGCGAGAGCTTTGATTTCCCTTTGGTTTTGTTTAACAGAAAGACGGGTGAGTGTTGTTCCATTCAGGGTTGATGACCTGGATTGATTCACATCAAACTTGATTTTATGTAGCTTGATCCACAAGAAGACTAGAGAAGTGATTGGTTCTGTTTCAGTCAATGTTACATTTCATCCCAAGGTTGTTTACTTTTGCAGTTTGGGGTAAAACCACTGGACTGGAAAAGTCAGGTGTCCCAGTACTTTTGTCTATATGGTGTATTTGTAAATGTAATATCAATAAAACACAAATAGGACTGATAGGTTTCTTAATAACGTGTCTTTACTCATATCTTTATTTTAATATCCTGATGAAATAGTAGAGATAATAAATAAAGTAGAATAAAGTAGATATAGATCCTTTTTCCATCCTTAATGTAGAACAAAAGTGTAGTCACAGTATTCTAATATCCAGGTCAATATTCAGGTTGATGATTATTAATGATCTGATATCCTCTCCCACCTCTTTTTAAACACATCATACGTTTGGTAATTTTTTTTTCTAAAGCGCCTTCCAATTGACATTTGCATTCTGACATTTGATAAATCAGAGTAATTATTCCACTTGGCACTGGGTTTGATTTCACCCAGACTTCCACACACAGGGGTAAAACCCGAGAGCTCCATTTTGTTCAACTGACACCATGAAAAACGCTGTAAATGCCACTGACCTTCAGCTACTTTTAATTAAAACATCTTCAAAAAATATAAATCTCTTTGAGCTTTTCTGGCCTTAAATAATTTCAGTTTGAATATTTGTTCATGAGAAAATAAGTGTGAAAATATCACATCTCTCACACGGCTGAAGCAGAATATGGTACAAGCGCCAGTTTAGATTTGCAGAGTGAAGTTGATTCGATCCAACAATGCAATGAGTCTGTTGTATGTCATCAGTGAAGGATTGTAATGCCTTTGACAGGTTTCTATTTGAAAACTGCATGTTGTCACGGCTCATATCGGCGACACTGGAATGGCAGATGCCTTTATTCTCTGTATTTATTCATTCTCTATTCTCTGTAAAAACTGTCAAAATGGACCCTGGCCATCATTTGTGAAATGTGAACAGTGTTGAACTGAAAAATTCTTAGAACACAATACAAACACCCCTTAATTTTATATACGGTATATATATATATATATAAATATTATAATATTGATAATAATATTATATAATAATAATTATTATTATTATTGTATGTAATAGTAGTTGTAGTATTAGTAGTAAGTAGTAGTAAAGTAGAAAGAAAGAAAGAAAGAAAGAAAGAAAGAAAGAAAGAAAGAAAGAAAGAAAGAAAGAAAGAAAGAATGTAGAAGTAGTAGTAATAGTTGATGTGGTAGTAGATGTGTAGTAGTATATTTATTAGTAGTTGTATAATTAATAGAAGTAGTAGAAGTGTAGTGTTAAGTAGAATTAATTGTAGTAGAAGTGTAGTAGTAGTAGAATTATTATTATTAGTAGAAGTTCAATAGAAGTTTAGTGTTAAGTATAATTAATGGTGGTAGTAGAAGTGTAGTAGAAGTATTTAAGTACTAGTAGTAGAAGTAGAAGTGTAGTAAAAGTATTTAAGTACTAGTAGTAGAAGTAGAAGTGTAGTAAAAGTATTTAAGTACTAGTAGTAGAAGTAGAAGTGTAGTAAAAGTATTTAAGTACTAGTAGTAGAAGTAGAAGTGTAGTAAAAAGTATTTAAGTACTAGTAGTAGAAGTAGAAGTGTAGTAAAAGTATTTAAGTACTAGTAGTGGAAGTAGAAGTGTAGTAAAAGTATTTAAGTACTAGTAGTAGAAGTAGAAGTGTAGTAAAAGTATTTAAGTACTAGTAGTAGAAGTAGAAGTGTAGTAAAAGTATTTAAGTACTAGTAGTGGAAGTAGAAGTGTAGTAAAAGTATTTAAGTACTAGTAGTAGAAGTAGAAGTGTAGTAAAAGTATTTAAGTACTAGTAGTAGAAGTAGAAGTGTAGTAAAAGTATTTAAGTACTAGTAGTGGAAGTAGAAGTGTAGTAAAAGTATTTAAGTACTAGTAGTAGAAGTAGAAGTGTAGTAAAAGTATTTAAGTACTAGTAGTAGAAGTAGAAGTGTAGTAAAAGTATTTAAGTACTAGTAGTGGAAGTAGAAGTGTAGTAAAAGTATTTAAGTACTAGTAGTAGTAGTAGAAGTGTAGTAAAAGTATTTAAGTACTAGTAGTGGAAGTAGAAGTGTAGTAAAAGTATTTAAGTACTAGTAGTAGTAGTAAAAGTGATCATTTCATCGCCTTAATTACATTATAATTTGCACTGCCTGACTTTACAAATTTGACTAATTTGACACGACAAATTCCTTATACATGCAACCCATAATACTTTGCAGTAAAGATGATTCTAATTCTGATTCTAATAAGTAGTAAAAGTAGTAAAAGTAGTAGTTTTAAAATTATTAATACACTGTCAAATTTGCATGTTTTTTGCACTACTTATTTACTGTCCTTACATTTTTAGTCAATTAAAAATGTATTATTATTATTATTATTGTTGTTTTGTTGTTGTTGTTGTTGTTGTTGTTAGTAGCAGTAGAAGCAGTTGTCAGAAAATTCAGGTGACCTCATACGTTGTCCAAATAGTGTAGCTTTTGCTTCCAGACTCAGAAAGTAGACATCTAGTATATTATTTACTGTATATATCTTTTTCGGAAGCTCTCTGAGTTCATTATCTTCTAAACTCTGCTTTGCTTAATATTAACATTACAGTATTTACAGCTTTTCATTATACTATTATTTATTTATTTATTTATTTATTATATTTGTCCTTGTTTACATTTACTATTTTGGTATTTTGCCAGAAATAATTTACAACTGGCACATAATCTAATCTATGACGAAAGAATTAGACTAGAAACTACACAAATATATATTTTTTGTAATTAAGTGAATTTGCATCACAGTTTCCTCAGGGTTTTCTCTCTTCTCCACTTCAGTCCATTAAAAAAAATGCATATTCATTATACTATTAAGAACCAACTAATAATTGCATCTAAATGAGATTGTGCAAGTCTGCAGTGTTTTTTTTTTTCACAATAAGCGAATCCGACTGTAATGAATTAAAGAACACGCTGGAGAATTCCACCTGCTCATTTATTTCACTGCTCAGCCATAATATCTCCTTATTCTTCCTGATCTGGAAGCTGATCCGATTTCTAAGCATCATTTAAAAGAAGGCAACTGGTGTTGTCAGAGTAAATTATGGAAGAACACTTTAACTTAGTACTTAAATAAATAAATTATTAAATAAATAAATATAAAATAAAAAATAAAAAAATGTATCGCAATCTTTTGCTGTCAGTTCATTGAACATCTGGAGCTCAACAACATCCGAATACTTTCTGATGTATATGAGAAAAAATATTGGACTTTGAAGCAGCACAATAATCACTCAGATAGATAGATAGATAGATAGATAGATAGATAGATAGATAGATAGATAGATAGATAGATAGATAGATAGATAGATAGATAGATAGATAGATAGAAGGATGGACGGACGGACAGACAGACAGACAGACAGACAGACAGACAGACAGACAGACAGATAGATAGATAGATAGATAGATAGATAGATAGATAGATAGATAGATAGATAGATAGATAGATAGATAGATAGATAGACAGACAGACAGACAGACAGACAGACAGACAAATAGATATATAAATAGATAGATAGATAGATAGATAGATAGATAGATAGATAGATAGATAGATAGATAGATAGATAGATAGATAGATAGATAGATAGATAGATGATAAATAGATAAATAGATAGATGATAGATAAATAGATAAATAGATGATAAATAGATGATAGATAGACAGACGGATAGACAGACAGACAGACAGACAGACAGACAGACAGACAGACAGAGCAGCAGTGTCTAAGGTATAAAACGAGGCTGCACTGTTATCAAGGTACGTTTGAGTCTTTTATTCACTATTTTTATTATTAGAATGAAAAGAGAAAAAAAGAAAAAATGGTCAGCGAAAGAGTGTTTATAGTGATTATAAGAGTGTTTATAACAGTAATTGAACAAACCTGATTTCTTGCGTTCTCTCCCTCTTTCTCTCGCTCCCTCTCTATCTCTCTCTCTCTCTCTCTCTCTCTCTCTCTCTCTCTCTCTCTCTCTTTCTCTCCCTCTCCCTCTTTAAAACCAAATCCACTCTTTTTGCCATTTGTGCATCTCTCCTCCAACAGCAGTGAAGCAGAACGCTGCCTCAGGATGCACAGCCGTATTTTCATCCTGAACGGCTCGGGTCAGTCAGTCTATCTCTACCTCTGCCTCTTACTGCATTTCCTTTCCTCCTCAACATTCCGATAAGATGCACAGCTCATGCTGACTTGTGCTCGAAGTGCAGGTAGTGGTTTACATAGCATTGCCTGGCGTGGGTAAGTAGGAATAGCATGACTGTTCGTTTTTTATTTTGTTTTTTTTAAGAATTACTCATTTTTTACTATTATACACAGAATGATCTGACTTTTTCACTCATGTGTAGTTCTTACTCAAATTGTTACCACAAAGTGGGCACACAATTGAATAAAACATCTTTGGATGTGTTAGCATTAAATTTCCCCTTGAAAGGAGGTGATCCAAACCTGTTTCAGCATGACAATGCCCCTGTGCACAAAGCCAGCTATGAAAATATTGTTTAACTGGGTTATAGTGAAAGATCTTAAGTGGCCTGCTATAGAACTCTGACCTCAACACTATTGAAAACCTTGAATATGAGCACTAATTGCACACTAGTTCTTCTCACCTCACCTACATCAGTACCTGACTTTACTAACACCCTTGTGGTCGCATGAGCACAAATCTCCACAAGCCCACTCAAAAATCTGACGAAACATCTTTCCAGAAGAGTGGAGGTTTATATAAAAAGCAAATGAGGACTAATTGTGCATTGGGATGTTCAAAAAGAACATACAAATATACAACAGACTAATTACATGTCCAACTTCAGTGCTTTTTAATTTTAACTTAAAACTCAACTTAAGTGAAGTTGAGCAATACGTGAGATAATTTTACACCAGTTTTTGAATGACATAAAATCATTGATTCTGTAACTGAGACTCTGCAGCTTGGAGGCGTCTGCCTTCAACAGAGCCATCCATCATATACTGAAACTTCAGACAGATGCAAATGCAGGTTAGGCCTTTTTTAAATGATGAAATAGGCAAACAAATATAAACCTAATCCAATCATTTCATGTCTAATCAAATGAATTTACCACAGGTGGACTCCAATTAAGTTGTAGCAACATCTCGAAGATGATCAGTGGAACAGGATGCACCTGAGCTGAATTTTGAGTGTCATGGCAAAGGCTGTGAATACTTCTGTTCTTGCGATTTTTCTTTTTTTTTTTTATAAATATGGAACGATTTCAAGAAAACTTCTTCCACGTTGTCATTATGGGGTTTTGTTTGTAGAAATTTGAGGAAAATAATGAATTGAATCCATTTTGCAATAAAACTGTAACATAAAATGTTGAAGAAGTAAAGTGCTGTGAATACTTTCTGTATGCACTGTAGACAGACAGACAGACAGACAGAGTGAGACAGACTGACAGACAAACAGACAGATAAACAGACAGACAGAACAGACAGACAGACAGACAGAGTGAGACAGACTGACAGACAAACAGACAGATAAACAGACAGACAGACAGACAGACAGACAGACAGACAGACAGACAGACAGACAGAGACAGACAGACAGACAGACAGACAGACAGACAGACAAACAGGCAGACAGGAAGACAGAGAGAGAGAGAGAGAGAGAGAGAGAGAGAGAGAGAGAGAGAGAGAGAGAGAGAGAGAGACAGACAGACAGACAGAGAGAGAGATAGACAGACAAACAGACAGACAGACAGACAAACAGACAAATAAACAGACAGATAGACAGACAGACAGACAGACAGACAGACAGACAGACAGACAGACAGACAGACAGACAGATAGATAGATAGATAGATAGATAGATAGATAGATAGATAGATAGATAGATAGATAGATAGATAGATAGATAGATAGATAATATGAAAGATGCTAACTGCCCCTTCTTCTTACTTGACCACCTGGTTCATCCTGATGTCTTACTTCTGGATGGATTTTTTTTTTTTTGTCAGAAATCACCCACTGCTCCACTTGAACAGCGTGAAGATCCATGAGGTAACTGTATAGGATTAACCTCAATAAACCATGGATGAAGATGGATTTGGAACGTAATTAATAATATCCCACTCAAATGTATATTCGCAGTCTATTTGAATTATATCTAAATCTATGTACAAGTAAAACTGAACTGAACTGAAATGGAATTGAGCTAACTTTTCCTTCTCTGTGCCAAAAAAAAGAAAGAAACCTGCATTTGAATTCATCTTCAGATCTTTAGCTTGCAACAGAACGGATCATATCCATCAAATCGCTCCCGGCAAAAGAAGATTATCGTGCTGTATTATTAACAGCATCTGGTAATTGAATTTTAGTGTTGTAATGCAGCCTGTAGAGTGGAAGGTAGGTACGGCAATGTAATTTACTGCATGAGTGATATTCTGCAGATATTCTTCTTCTTTTTTTTTTGGGGCTGGAGAAAAAAAAATCTCAGAAAATCTCAAAAATCTCTCAGATGTGAAACCCTATTGTCCAGCAGATTTCCATGAGAGCAGCTAGCTGGGGAAAAAAAAAAAACGATCTTGAAACATGCTTATTTTGTGTAGAGCAGGTAAATAATTCAGGTCACTCGTTTGTAATCCACACTGGAGATATGAATTATTAATAAAACCATTCAAAATTTAGCTGATAGCACCATTCGGTGTCCAAAGCAAGTTAGCAGTGGAGATGGTGTTTGGTGTGTTATGGCATAAATGATGCAAAAACGCAAACTAAAAGCCTTTTTTTGTTTGTTTTTGAAACAAGATGTTCGATCCTGGCTTTATTTTCGTTCTGGGTCAGAATTTATATGATAATGATACGAGGCTTAGGATGTAGTATATACATCGTAAGTATGCTGTTGCATGGAGCAATCCATCCGATTGTGTATACTTGTTTATTTATCATTTGTATTCTACAGTGAAACAGTAAACAGAATTTACAAATCCATATAATGTTGCTCTATTTACAGAATATAAGAATGCTGAGAACTAAAAATTATCCGTCGTCCAAGATCCTGCAGTTAATCGCCTTAAAAGCTCTTTTAATAAAGTCTAATGATTTCTTTAAAAATTTAAAAGAAAATCCATTTAACAGAAAGACTTGCTCAAAGAAAACAATAGGGTCTATAGCTAATAAACATTTGAATCAATAGATCATACAGCATCTTTATAGTTAGAAGTGATATTAGAGTGACCATGCAGGTATCACGTGTTAAAGACAAGGTAAGAGACGCATGAGTGAGATGGTTTGGTCATTTGGCAAGGAGGAGATTTATGGATGTGGTGAGGTTGGCTTGAAAGAGACAGATATTAAGGACAGAGTGGCATGGAGACGGATAAACGGCAAGTTTATTGAAAAAAGTGTGCATGACTGTATATTGTTGTCAGGATTATGGTCCTGAACTATGGTTCCTATCAGCCATTGCATTTCATTATTTGGGTACAGGATTCTGTGTTGTCTTTCAAGGTTGTTGTTCTCCTTGTGTATAGATCAGGTTGTACCTCTTGTTTCCTTCTCAGATGATTTGTTTGCTTTTACATGCACGAATATCTTCAATGCATCCACTTATGCGTAAGTTGCATGACTTGTAAGTGCTTGTTATTATTATTTCAATACACTTAACAATATGCTATACGTTGTGCCCTCGGAAAACCAGGTTGATTCAGTTTTTTCATAACAATAATGCAGCAACAAATCTGTTATATTTATATTGTTTCCATAGCAACAGCTTATTCACAGGAAGTCTATTTACTTAGCTACTACACTTAAGTCATTTTCAAGTATGTTTATTTCATTTCATGGGAGAATTTAACTTGGTGAGCTACATCAAGTGTTATGCACTGTATGGACTAAAGTTTTTGTACACCTAAACATAAGATTTGTATATGATTTTGGAACAACAGATTCCATATTTAGTCCATCTGCTGCTATAATGACCTTCAGGGAAGATGCTCGACTAGATTTTGAAGTGTACTGGTACAGGTTTGAGTCTCCTAGTTCGGTTCAGGGGGAAATGTAATAAGAACCAAAATAATACATTTTATTTGAATGTGCCTTTCAAAATACTCCACACAATTAGGTGATAATCATAAAACATCAAATCAAAACAATAATACAACTAGCTGTCTAACTGCTCAAATTTATCAGAAAATGCTAATCTGAAAAAAAAATCATTTTTAGGCGAAATTAAAAATGGTTAAACAGTCACTTTCCATACTAGCGCATTTAATGCTAGCGTTTCCAAAGACATCCTATAGAACTGTCCAGCAGTGGGAGGTCAGGGCCAGCAAAACCTTCTCTGCTGGTCTAAACACTATCAGAACCACTGACCTACATTTACAACCTAAATTCTATTTGTTCCATGAAATTGTATTAATTTATTCCCAACAGTTTATTCTCTTCATTTCGTTGCGTTTCTCTCGGCTGCACTGCTTCCAGTACGTGTATGTGGTTGTTAGATTTTTTTGTCCAATCAGATTTCAGCCTCTATGTGCTGCCATGTCAATCTAATCTGTCCAGGGCCTTCAGAGTAGTACTGCTGGCTTTTTTTTACCTTTGAGAATATTATGAATGGGTCTGTTTCTTTGAACAATCAGATTTCAAATTCGCCTCACAGGGCAGCTAGCTGGCCCGAATAGCGTCAGCATTTTTCTGTCCTCTGATTGGTTGGTCAGAGGGAAACTGTTCGACTGGCAAACAGGTGTGTAGCTCTGCACACATTAATACATCTGAGTTCGAATTTTTTACACCCACAGTGGTGACAGATGAAGAGAAATTAATTTGGTCTTGGACATCGTCCAACCACGAAGCTAGCTAACGTGTCTCGGCCCGGAAAGGGTTTGGTCTCTGCTTCCAGACCAGTGATACGAGCGGTACCACTGGATTACGCCTCTGAGGAGCGCTGCAAATTATGAGTCTGCATTTCTGGTGAGTAGGTTGTATTTTATTTACATTTTTTATGTTTTTGTCATGTTAATAGACAAATATTGATTCTGAACTGCTCCAGATGATGTAGGTGCACAATTGCAGTTGTATTGTAGAGGTTTGGAGTCTATATTGGGTTTCTTCCTTCAGGAAATTGTATTACCCTCCATATCTGAAATGCCGCTCTCTCTGTAATGCCATGCATTGTTATATTGCGTTTTTTTTTATAGTTTTATTGTTTTTTATAATTGCGACATGATAGTGGTGGTATTAAGAGGTGGATTACGTTGGGTAAATCCCACTGAAAGCCGGGTACCAAATGCACGGCCTGCCACTGGAATTGTCTAGCTCCAACTTTGTTGCAATTCTTTATCCAAGAACCACATATGGCTGGAAAAGTCAGGTGTCCCAATACTTTTGCCAATATTGTGTAGTTTATTATTGGTTGTAGATTATTACTTTTGAACACTTAAGTGCATTTAAATTAGAGTATTTTTTTAATTATTTTACTTATGTAAAAATGTAAAAAGAGTAAGTGGTTGTTTTTTATACTCAGTTGTATATTTCTGTAAAAAAAAAAAAAACACAGTGATAATTTTTGACCCTGCAGCAGGTTCTCCTCACCCGGAAGATTCCAGACCTTCAGGTCGTCCAAGGAGTCCAAGGAGCTTCACCACCAGGATCAAGAGGAGCACAGAGAGAGTGAGAGAGTGAGAGTGATCATGAGTCAGGCATGCAGTGGAGCAAAAAGGATGTTAGTGCTGTGAAAAAGATAAAAGAACTTGGTTTGTATTTACTCAGGAAAGCCTACAGGTATGGAAAATTATTTTCTTATGATGTCCTGTTGACTGGGGTGACTAAGCGTTCGTGCTGGGGCACTAAATCATGAGTGTGTCTTTGAGATTAAGCAAAAAAGTGCACGAAAGTAGGTGATGCTTCAGTACCACTGTTTATTCATATTGCAGAATAGGTAGGTTTAAAGGCATTCAGACTCTTCCTGTCATGTGCTAGCATACATGTTTCAGACATGTGAGAAGAAATTTCATGTCTACATTTACTGTTCGTTATATCCTCTCTATAATATTCTCCTCTGCTGAGATTGTGAGGTGATGCCTGTTTAAAATAAATAGCCAGAGAAGCAACTGAATGCTGGATTGCAATTCCCTAGTGCTGACTGTAATGGCCTTTTATCGACAGGCTAAATCCCAGGAGGTATCAAATGTGCCACAGTGGAAAACGAAATCGAAGGTGATGGAACTGCTGCTTTGTCCCATTCCCTCCGACTTATCCTTGTACTCCAGTCAGGTTCCACAATACACATAGTTAAAGTCGACTTCCTGTTGCTGATGGTTAATTGAAACAAAATGGGCATATGGGTCAAATCTGTGGTTTTATATATACTGTATATATTTTATTTTTGTAAAATGGTGTATCTACTTAACATTAACTTTAAGTTCATGATCAGTTTATCAGCAAGCAGAACATTTAGAGAGGAATAAATGATGGAAGAAACTCCAGATTTGACTCGCCACAACACACGTGGTCTTATTTGGTCTTTTAAGTAGTTCAAAAGGTTTTGGGCTCATGATTATTTTAATAGAAATCAATCAGTGTTTGAGTCATTAATATCATTCTTTTAATAGATCAGTGTGCTGATAGTAACATTGAAATCTATTCACATAAACTGAGTTGATTAAGTAGAGAGAGTCTTGTGACAAAAATGATAAGAACATTATAGACGTAATGAAACACAGTACTTTGGATACTTAAGTACATTTGAAGGCAAATACTTTTGTACTTTTACTCAAGTGAAAGTTTAAAGGGACACTTACTGAAGTAATTTTTTACTGAGTATATCTTTACTTTAACTCAAGTACTGTACATGGTTTGTGTACTTAATCCACCACTGATCATGAGGATAGTTACCTTAGAGTTTCCCAACAAATAGCACTTGTTTTTGCTTTTTCTGATTAATAGTTAATTTAACAAGACTTTCCGAGTTTTTTTCTTCTTGGATTAATTTGGCGCTCCACTGTGATGTTCAGAGTTTGTCACAAGGCATCACCTGATTTATCTCACAACAGTTAGAAACTAATGAATAACCACACCCCAAATCATGCCTGAATGCCTGAGTGGATGAAAAAAGATGTATATTAGTGCCAGGCAATCAGACTCTGGACAAATTTGGAGTGTTTTGCCAAAAAGTACTAAGCAGACTGATCCAGAAATGAACACAGTGGAGAGGAAACCTTGAGGATTGCTTTCCACAGAGCGGAGCACAGAAATTACAAACTGTCCTGATTGAAGTGGTACTCATCTGACACAGTGTAGAAGACATCATCCGAAAGATCATGACTCTGTTACTCATTGTCCTTCCTGCACCCAGTAACATCATTCAGGGGGCTCTGGACTGATCTAGTAGGATTATAGGAAACATATTGGCAGACGCCCTTTTCCAGAACAACTAACATTTATCTCATTCATACTGTAAAAATGAGCCGCTATGGGGTTAAGGGCTTTGCTCAGGGCCCAGGAGTGGCAGCTTGGTGTGGCTGTGATTTGAACTCAAGACCTTCGGATCCAAAGTCCAATGCTTTAACCAGTAAACTTTAACCACTTAGTGGAAATGTACTATATAGACAAACGATCCAAATCTGTTCAAGAATGACAATCCCACTATGCACAAATCCAACACCTTGAAGATATAGATTACATGGAGTAGAACAGTGGTCAACCACCAGGCGTTGGACCGGCACTGGTCCGTGGGTCAATTGGTACCAAGCCGCACAGAAAGAATACATAACTTACATTATTTTCATTTTATTTATTATTTGATTCTGATGTTTTATTTTGGAAAATGACCGGATTCTCTCCGCCACATCTGTCTATGACTCACTCCTGATGTCATGTCATTGATGCCTCGGTCACATGTCTTACCTCCATCCACTACCTTCCTAAAGGCGCTGCTCCAGCCGCTAACACATAATACATTGCCGCTAAATTGAAACTCCCAAGCAACAAATAAACAAAAAACAACACAGAGGATTCACGTTTATCATTATATTTAGAAAATACCAGTTTTTATGCTGGTCGTATCATTTTATTTTGTTGTATTTATCCACCACACCTTAAAGGCCGGTCCGTAAAAATATTGTCCACCATTAATCCGGTCCGTGGCGCAAAAAAGGTTGGGGACCGCTGCAGTAAAGACCTCGAGTGGCCTGCTATAGAGCTTTGACTTCAACTTTAATGAACACCTTCGGGATGTTTAGGAATGCTAACCTCCTCACCTCACCTACTTTAGGACCTGACCCTTGTGGCTAAATAAGAGCAAACCCTCCAAAATCTATTGGAAAATCTACCCAGAAGAGTGGAGGTTATACAAACAGCAAATAGGACCTAAAGGTGGAAAGTTGAATGGGATGTTCAAAAGGCACCTACAGAGCTTAAGGTCAAGTGTACACAAACCTTTTTCCATATACAAGGGACATTCAAGTCAAACAAGGTCTTTTAAGTGTTACAGGTATAAAAATGAATGTTAGCATGGCAGTACTACATGCAGTAGTAAGTGTGTAGTGTGTCTTATTGCTAACATGCGGTGCACATGTTGCGTGCTAGTCCAGAGAACGCTAATCAAGATGCCAGACAACAATATATGTGTATATTCATGGAACAGCATGCGGTGATGTTTCTTGTGAATGAAGGCGTAAATCCGCTGATATCTACAGAAGCACAGTACTGTGGTGAGACGCTCAGCCTCTGTAAGACATTTTAATGGTATAAACATATTAATGATGGACATACGTGTGGCAGTGACGGATGGGGGTTCCCTGATGACGAAGTGAAGCAGGATGTTTTATGGTTTATAAGTGTATTCATGTAGCATGTATTATGGCAAAAAAAATAATGCAGTTTCCACTTTTTTTTTTTTCACTTTTTTTTTTCTTTTTAAATTATTTTATTTTATAAACTCAAAAGTCCCAGTTTGACTTGAACATCCTTCATAGTACATGTTTGTAGCTTCAGACATGATGACTAGAAACCAAATATGTGGGCCTCAGTGAAATATTTCAATCCACTTATATGTTGTATATCCAAGATATTGTCTAAGATATTACTAGGTATTTTTTAAAAGCTAGAAGAAACAGAATTGGTGGCTGTGGATGTACCTAAAGGAGCCTCTCTCTCTCTTTTGTTATCTTTCCCACACTCTCTGGCAGGTTGTCTGCTCAGCTATTCACTTGTGAAATAGGAACAAGCTCCAGCTGTAATCATGACCAGGCAGAAATACGTCCGGGTCCTGATCATAAAACAACTGCCGCCTCGGGAAAAATTTCGAAATGATCTATTGGAAGAAACAAACCGTCTGCTGACGAAGAATCTCGAACCTACTGTAGCTTCAGCGATCTTTATGGTTCTTAAGTCGCTATTTTCAGGAATGAATATGCTTAGACAATACTCAGCATTACACTGAAAGCTTGGGAAAGTGTACAGTCAGGTGATTTTTGGTTGCTTTGTGCAATAATGGGCCCAAAGTGCTTCTTTTATTGTTCCAATTTACTACTGCAATTCAGTAAACAGTTGAAGACAGTTGTGCTACATAATCTGTGCCCACGCGCACGAATAAATACGAGGAAAAAGGAAGGTGTTTTTCCATTCCCATTCACATGGAAACCATTTTTTTAAATGCACTATATAGACATTTGTATTAGGACACCTGACATTTCCAGCCATGTGTAAAGTTGGAAGCACATTAGTATAGGATGGCTTTAAATGTGGTAGCATACAATTTACTTTTAATTGAACTAGGAGATCTGAGCCTTTCCAGCATTCTCCAGCACCATGAAGATATGCTTTACTTGGTTTGGATGGAGGATCTTGAGTAGTCTGCTATAGAGCTCTGCCCTCAAACTTTTTGTACACATTAGAGATGAATTGAGCACTGACTGCACCCAGGCCTCTTCACCTCACCTACATCAGAAACACAAACAGGAGCCGTAAAAAACAGTTCTATTATTTCATGATCTATGAGCAAATTCATCCACACATGCAAAACCACCACAGGTACAGTATGTGCACATGTTTCAAAACACACTTTTTCCCCATTTTCATAAAAGGAATTGTGACAGTTTTTCATCAAAATTTCTTCGAAATGTCTGAGAAATACACAGAGATATCAAATATGTTTCAGAAACCTCTGTATAGCTGTGAACATGGCCTAAGATCTATCAGAGACTCTGGGATTTGAAGTGGTGCTCGTTTTTTCGGGCTTGAAGATCACAGCAGGTTTGTTCGTCTCACAGCCGACTAAAATGATTTGTTTTCCCTCGCGAGCGCCTAATCCACAGTATTGTCTGCAGTGTCTTCTCGACAGTTTCCCCGCTGAGGAGAACTAATCAGCGCCTCTTTTCCCACAACCCTTTCACAGGCACAGCAGGAAGAAAGCAGTTACTCTTTTTTTTAACCAAGGTCTGATAATGAATTAATTGGATTTGTGAATCACTGGTAGGGAATGACTGTTTATAGCTACAATATACAAGAACAACAAAACTTGTTTTATAGATGTTACATGACATCAAATTTAACTATAAATAAACAAAAGGTACATAAAATGTGATATTTTAATTAAAACAAATGAGCAATTGAGGCAATTTCAATTTCAGGGCCTCACAGACGTTACAGCTGTTGACTAAAACAATCGCACCAAAGCAGAGGCATAAATTCAGGATAGGAATTTAAAAGTAATTTTAGTTTCACTTATAAAGAGTACGTTTTGAAATTGGCAACATGGAAATAAAATGGGCAACATGGTGTTAGATGGTGCGACACAAATTGTTAAAATCCAGCATTTGCAAAATGAGCTGTCATGGACATCCAAGCCAACAGTTAGAAAAAAAGAAGAAAAAGGCAAACATTACAGTAGAGCACAGCTGCATCTATAGTGCATGGCCCACTAAATAGCTTATGTGGTATATAGGGCATATGGAGGGTAACCTTGTGGTTAAGACATGGGACTTTGGATCTGGGGGTTGTGTGTTCGAGTTTTAGCTTTACCAGCCTGCCACTCTTGGCCCTCAACCCATGGGTGCTCAGGATAAAGTACCTCCAATGGGCGGTCCCCAGCTTTGATAGGAAGGGTGGCGGTGGTCTAGCACCCGACCCCGTAACAAAACTGCCATGGAAAGCGGCAAGTAAACCATCAGGCTCTGCTGCCCAAGGACTTAAAGAATTA
>JBCEWE010000902.1:0-50232 GCA_039877035.1 Silurus lanzhouensis
GTTTGTCAGAGAATTATGTTAGGGTGGTGCAGGACCTCACTGCAAAGACAGACTGGTTCAGGGTGAAGGTTGGACTGCATCAAGGACTGCATCAAGGATCTGCCCTGAGCCTTTCCTGTTTGCAGTGGTGATGGACAGGTTGACGGACGAGGTCAGACAGGAGTCTCCCTGGACTATGATTTTGCAGATGATATTGTGATTTGTGGTGAGAGTAGTGAGCAGGTTAAAAAGAGCCTGGAGAGGTGGATATATGCACTGGAGTGAAGGGAGTGCCGGTAGGTCATCAGTTTCCGTAGTGTAGTGGTTATCACGTTCGCCTCACACGCGAAAGGTCCCCGGTTCGAAACCGGGCGGAAACATTTGTGTTTCTTTTTATCCTCCTCAAATATCTTACATTTAACCAACTTCAAGACATTTTCTAATACAAGTTTACATGCATGTCTAAAATATTTTCTTATATCACAATTATCAGCTAGATGAACTACATGTAGTCAATTGCGTCTTTATTGTAAGTATATAACGTCATTTGCAGTAGAAGTAATAGTAATAATAATAATAATTATTATTATTATTCTTATACTAATAATATTAATCTTCTTCTTCTGCTTCTTCTTCTTTCCACTTCTCCCAATAGGGTTCGCATTTTTTTGTATATACATCTTTTCTCTCACATACATATCTATCTTAATATCTTATATATTCTTATATTTATTTTATATAGTTTTTATACTTTATTTATCAGTCTTCTTTTTCTTTGTATTATTTTTCTCCCCATCCTATTCCCTCATGCCGGACAGTCGTAATAAGAATTTCACTGCATGCCGTACACTGTATGTATGTGGATATGACAAATTAAAATAGATTAAATTTTTGATTTGATTTGAATAATAATAATAATAATTTGGCAATAATATATTCTTGTAAATAATGACTTGTGGAACTGTCTGTGATGCAGCACACTTTTATACTATGTTTCAATATAATACTGACCACTGAAAGCCTAAGTGTGAAATGCTCAACCCTCAAGTGCCATCAATCCATCCATCCATCTATCTAGTGCACCTTTGTTTCCGCCCGGTCTCGAACCGGGGACCTTTCGCATGTTAGGCGAACATGATAACCACTACAATACGGAAACTAAACGCTGCAGGTCGTGTTTGAGTCTGTGGCTGCAGAACTGTCAGTGAGCCCATGCTGATCCCTGCATGTCCCCAACTCCGAAAGTCCTACAACAGACATATCAGAATTGGACCATGGAGCAATAGCAGGAGACCTGGTCTGTTAGATCACGTTTTCCTGCATTTCACGTGGACAACCGTGTGTGTGTTTTGTGTATTGTTTGTTTGTGTGTGTGTGTGTGTGTGTGTGTGTGTGTGTGTGTGTGTGTGTGTGTGTGTGTGTGTGTGTGTGTGTGTCCTTTACAAATACAAATACAAATAACTCTTACAAATACCTGGGTGTTCACTTAAACAACAAACTGGACTGGACAGACAACACTGAGGCAATCTACAAGAAAGGGCAGAGCAGACTCTTTCTGCTGAGGAGACTAAGGTCTTTTGGAGTGCAGGGAGAGCTACTGAAGACCTTTTTTGGCTCTGTTGTGGCATCAGCCATATTCTATGGAGTGGTCTGCTGGGGTAGCAGCATCTCTACTGCAGACGGAAGAGACTAGACAAGCAGATCAGGAAGGCCAGCTCAGTCCTGGGGATTCCCCTGGACACTGTACAGGAGGTGGGAGAAAGGAGGATGGTAGCAAAACTATCATCCTTACTGCAGAACGCCTCCCACCCCCTGTATGAAACTGTTACCTCGTTGAGCAGCTCCTTCAGTGACAGACTGTTACATCCTAAGTGTCTGAAGGAGCGATACAGAAGGTCTTTTCTCCCTGTTGCTATTAGACTGTACAATAAAAGCTGCTCCCAGTGAACCATTAACCAAAATACACACTGTTATTACTGTTCAATGGTGTAATAGTTACTGTTTTTACTGTTTTACTCTTGCAATACGTGCAATATTACCTTCAATACGTGCAATACCAGCTGTGTGCAATACAACCTGCAATACGTACTTTCCCTCATCTATATTTATATATTGTGTTGTGTATATACTTGTAATATTATAGTATGTCTTATTTGTTTATTCTTTTATATATTGCATTTATTTTATTTTTATTTTTTTTCATACTGCTGTAACAAAGAAATTTCCCCACTGTGGGACAAATAAAGGTTTATCTTATCTTATCTTATAGTCCATGTCAACTGTTTCAAAGGAAAAAAGACTTATGTTTTTGAGAGATACATGCATGTTTATTGTATGAGGAAGTCAGGTTTGTCAGAGAATTATGTTAGGGTGGTGCAGGACCTCACTGCAAAGACAGACTGGTTCAGGGTGAAGGTTGGACTGCATCAAGGACTGCATCAAGGATCTGCCCTGAGCCCTTTCCTGTTTGCAGTGGTGATGGACAGGTTGACGGACGAGGTCAGACAGGAGTCTCCCTGGACTATGATTTTGCAGATGATATTGTGATTTGTGGTGAGAGTAGTGAGCAGGTTAAAAAGAGCCTGGAGAGGTGGATATATGCACCTGGAGTGAAGGGGAGTGCCGGTAGGTCATCAGTTTCCGTAGTGTAGTGGTTATCACGTTCGCCTCACACGCGAAAGGTCCCCGGTTCGAAACCGGGCGGAAGCATTTGTGTTTCTTTTTATCCTCCTCAAATATCTTACATTTAACCAACTTCAAGACATTTTCTAATACAAGTTTACATGCATGTCTAAATATTTTCTTATATCACAATTATCAGCTAGATGAACTACATGTAGTCAATTGCGTCTTTATTGTAAGTATATAACGTCATTTGCAGTAGAAGTAATAGTAATAATATAATAATTATTATTATTATTCTTATACTAATAATATTAATCTTCTTCTTCTGCTCTTCTTCTTTCCGCTTCTCCCAATAGGGTTCGCATTTTTTTTATATACATCTTTTCTCTCACATACATATCTATCTTAATATCTTATATATTCTTATATTTTATTTTATATAGTTTTTATACTTTATTTATCAGTCTTCTTTTTCTTTGTATTATTTTTCTCCCCATCCTATTCCCTCATGCCGGACAGTCGTAATAAGAATTTCACTGCATGCCGTACACTGTATGTATGTGATATGACAAATTAAAATAGATTAAATTTTTGATTGATTTGAATAATAATAATAATAAAAAATGTCACCAAAACATCCTACATGGGCTGTCCTTCTAATAAACTCATTTCTAATCCTGTCCATCCTTGTCATTCCCAACGAAAACCTCAACACCTTCAGCTCTGCTACCTCCAGCTCCACCTCCTGTCTTTTACTCAATGCCACTGTCTCTAATCCATACAACATTGCAGGTCTCACCACAGACCTATAAACTTTCCCTTTCATTCTAGCAGATACTCTTCTATCACAAATCACTCTGTCACTCTTCTCCACCCACTCCACCCTGCCTGCACTCTTTTGTTTACTTCTTTAACACACTCTCGATTACTTTGCACTGTTGACCCCAGGTACCTGAACTCCTCCACCTTCTCCACCCCTTCTCCCTGCAACCGCACCACTCCACTGCCCTCTCTCTCATTCACACACATGTACTCTGTCTTACCCCTACTGACTTTCATTCCCCTTCTCTCCAGTGCATATCTCCACCTCTCCAGGCTCTTCCCAACCTACGCACCTCCTCTCACCACAAATCACAATTTCATCTGCAAACATCATAGTCCAGGGAGACTCCTGTCTGACCTCCTCTTTCAACCTGTCTATCACCAATGCAAACAGGAAAGGGTTTAGGGCCGATCCTTGATGCAGTCCCACTTTCACCCTGAACCAGTCTGTCGTTCCTACTGCACACTTCATTGTTGTCACACTGTCCTCATACATGTCCTGCACCACCCTCATATACTTCTCTGCAACACCTGACTTCCTCATACAATACCACAACTCCTCTCTTGGCACCCTGTCATACGCTTTCTCTAAATCCACAAATCCACAAAGCAATTCCTTCTGTCTTCTCTATACTTCTCCATCAATATTCTCAAAGCAAATAAGGCATCTGTGGTGCTCTTCCTCAGCATGAAACCATACTGTTGCTCACAGATGGTCACCTCTTCTCTCAGCCTTCCACTACTCTTTGCCATAACTTCATTGTGTGACTGATCAACCTAATTCCCCTGTAGTTACTGCAGGTCTGCACATCTCCCTTATGCTTAAAGATCGTCACCAGCAATCCTTCTCCATTCCTCAGGCATCTTCTCACCTTCCAGAATCTTGTTAAACAATCTGTTAAAAACTCCACTGCCATTCTCCTAAACATCTCCACGCTTCTACAGGTATGTCATCTGGTCCAAACGACTTTTCACTCTTCATTCTTTTAATCGCTGCTCTCACTTACCCCTTACTAATCCTATTGACTTCCTGCTCAGCATCTCCACACCACCCAACCTGCTCTCTCTCTCTCTCATCTCTCATCACCACCACCAAACCCCTGTCTGACCTCTTCCCTGAACCTCACACTACACTCTTCCTCCTTCAGTTTCCACCATTTTATTCTTTTTCAGTCCCTCACTCTCCTCCTCTTCTTCTTCGTCTTCAAAACCATCCTACAGACCACCATCCGATGCTGTCTAGCTACACTGTCCCCCACCAACACCTTACAGTCTCCAATCTCCTTCGGGTTGCATCTCCTACAATGAACATAGTCCACCTGTGTGCACCTTCACCCACTCTTATAGGTCACCCTATGATCATCCTTCTTCTTAAAATACGTATTTACCACTGGCATTTCCATCCTTTTTGCAAAATCTACCACCATCTGCCCTTCTACATTCCTCTCCTTGAAACCATACCTACCCATCACCTCCTCATCTTTGGCGGTCGTTGTTATTCCGGGCCTCGACCAATCCGGTATGACATTCTTATTTGTGATCGGCACATTTGATTTGGCACATGTTTTACGCTGGATGCCCTTCCTAACGGAACCCTCCCCATTTATCCGGGCTTGGGACCGGCACTAAGAGTGTACTGGCTTGTGCCTCCCTAATGGCTGGGTTCAATACAAGCTTACATGTATGTCTGAAATATTTTCTTATATCACAATTATCAGCTAGATGAACTACATGTAGTAAATTGCATCCTTATTGTAATTATATAAAGTAATTTGCATTAAAAGTAAAAAATAAAAATAATAATAATAATAATAATCTTCTTCTTTTTCTTTTGCTTCTTTTTCTTTCGGCCTTTACCATTAGGGGGCGCCACATCGGATCATCCGTCTCCATACTCCCCTGTCCTCTACATCTGCATTTTTAAACCCAACTACCTGCATGTCTACCCTCACCACATCCATAAACCTCCTCATTGGTCTTCCTCATTTCCTCCTTCTATCTATCTATCTATCTATCTATCTATCTATCTATCTATCTATCTATCTATCTATTGCAGATCCAGTTTTGTCTCCACCTGGCGGTTGTTTGTACATTTTTGTACCGAAACAGGAGGATTTCTTGCAGGTTTTAAGAATTTTGAGGTATAAAAAAAAAATGTGCACGTGTTTCCGCCCGGTCTCGAACCGGGGACCTTTCGCGTGTTAGGCGAACGTGATAACCACTACACTACGGAAACTGAATGCTGCTGATAGTGTATGAGTCTGTGGCTACAGAACTGTCAGTGAACCCATGCTGATCCCTGCATGTCCCCAACTCCGAAAGTCCTACAGCAGACATATCAGAACTGGACCATGGAGCAATAGCAGGAGACCTGGTCTGTTAGATCACGTTTTCCTGCATTTCACGTGGACAACCGTGTGTGTGAGTGTCCTTTATAGTCCCTGTCAACGGTTTCAAAGCACATAGTCTTTTCATGTTTTTGATAGATACATGCAGGTTCTCTTTTTGTTTGTATGCAACAAATTTGTTTATAAAAGGTATAAATATTTACATTAACCAAACAAATAAATCAGTGGCTCACCAGTTTCCGTAGTGTAGTGGTTATCACGTTCGCCTCACACGCGAAAGGTCCCCGGTTCGAAACCGGGCGGAAACATTTGTGTTCCTTTATATCCTCCTCAAATATCTTACATTTAACCAACTTCAAGACTTTTTCCAATACAAGCTGACATGCATGTCTAAAATATTTTTTATATCACAATTATCAGTTAGATGAACTACGTGTAGTCAATTGCATTCTTAATAATAATAATAAATTTTTTTTATAAATAAATAAATTAATAATAATATTAATAATAATAATCTTCTACTTCTTCTGCATCTTCTTCTTTCGGCTTCTCCCTTAAGGGGTCGCCACAGCAGATCATCCGTCCCCAGCAGATCACAGCAGATCATCCGTCCCCATACCCCCCTGTCCTCTACATCTGCCTCTTAACCAGTGTTGGGCAACGTTACTTTTAAAAGTAATGCATTACAATATTGAGTTACTCCCCAAAAAAGTAACTAATTACATTACTTAGTTACGTTTTATGGAAAGTAATGCATTATATTACTTTTGCGTTGCTTTTGCGTTACTTGTATCTCTTTTACGCCTTACAGGTGTAACAGGTGTAATATAGATAATTGCCATTAAGAAATAAGTTATATTAGGGCAAAAGACATGTCTTAAACATTTAAAACGCTTAATAACTTCTTAGAGAACAATAAGATGATCAACTAAATTTTGAGCACAAGGCTGAACACTTTCCAGTCGCACTTCTGTACACAGCTTTGCAATCTGCCTTCGCCGTCAGGAATGTAACTATTGTTTGTGTATATAAGGTTAAGGGTGTGAGCTGCACACCGGTGATGTGGAGGGAGAACATACCTTTCACTGTCATCTCATAAAACATCGTGCAATTCCGTAAATATGACCTCGTCCTCATCTACATCATTCTCTGCTTCATCATCAGCTTGAAACATTCTGAACGCTTTTACAAAGTTTGTGCTATTATCAGTGACCGTGGCAGTTGATCTTCCCACAAAGAGCAAATGAGCTGTGAATTTGCTCTCTATCTCCGCTGTGATGGTATCGTACATGTGTCTCCCACGGAAAAAGTTTTTTCTGAGCAGTCAATAGATCTGCAGTGGTGGAAAGGCGGCAAAAGTTTTCTATATTTCTGCCTCCATTTCCATATATGCAACATTAAACACACACACACATCTGTAGTGCTGTGCTTTGCATGCAGATGTTTTTTTTTTTTTAAGTGGTATTTTTTGCAGTTGACAAGAGCTTAATAATAATTATCTATCTATGTATCTATGTATCTATCTATCTATCTATCCAACTATCTATCTATCATCTATCTATCTATCTATCTATCTATCTATCTATCTATCTATCTATCTATCTATCTATCTATCTATCTATCTATCTATCTATCTATCTATCTATCTATCTAAAACTGCAGTTGTGTCTCCACCTGGCGGTTGTTTCTACATTTTTGTACCAAAACAGGAGGATTTCTTGCAGGTTTTAAGAATTTTGAGGTTTAAAAAAAAAAGTGCACATTTGTTTCCGCCCGGTCTCGAACCGGGGACCTTTCGCGTGTTAGGCGAACGTGATAACCACTACACTACGGAAACTGAATGCTGTAGATAGTGTATAATGGAGAGACCTGCACTACTGCTCGACCAATTTAACAAGATTTAATTGGTGAACGTGGGATTTAATTGGTGTATAATTGCTGTAATAATTTTGCGAGATTCCCGCAAAAAGGTCTTTTAAATATATTTAAAAAAGATAAAAAATTTTCACAAAAGCAACAATGGCATCTAAAATAAAATAAAACGATTTGAAGGAATAAGATCAAAAGCGAACTCTGGTGTGGTTCATGAGCGGTAGATTATTAGAACACTTTGATGCACAATGTCTGAAGCGCAGGACAAAGATGAATCACTGATTGCTACAGATATCACTTCATTATTAAAGAAAAGAACAAACAACAAAACTTTGGCCTGTTTTTCTTTCTTATAAGACATCCATTTTAGTTGATGTTTTATGTTCTGAAAAGTTACTTGTTCATGCTCATGTTTGTCGTTTACACAAAAAGTCAAACTCAAATAAAACGAAACGTTTGTTAATTTTCTGTTTCTTTTAAATTAATTTACAAAAGGGAAGCACAACGAAGCTCCTTTATTGAGAACCTTGTTCATCCATAATGTTCAAATGTGCTTTTTTCTATTCCAATACACACCAATACTTATGCATACCTCTGACGTCATCACTACAGATACCCATTTATACAAATGCTTGTTAAACAAGGAAGGAAGGAAGACTGTGACTGCTTCTTCCTGCAAGGAAGTAATAAAACTAAAATAAACTAAAAATAAAACTGCTTTTACATTTCACCTGGTGCTTTTTGCTTTTTGAAAATGCATTTTAGGACAAAGACCCCTTATTCCCTAGTTCACTAGAGACCTTTCTGAATTTGCAACCCAGTTTATCCAAGAGCAGAACTAAAATATAGAAATGGCATGGACTTCATGAGATATCGGATGGTGTGCTGTGGTATCTGGCTCCATGTTCTAAGCAGAAATAAGAATAAGAGTTTTGAGGTGTAAAAAAAAAAAATTGCACCTTTGTTTCCGCCCGGTCTCGAACCGGGGACCTTTCGCGTGTTAGGCGAACGTGATAACCACTACACTACGGAAACTGGATGCTGCCGATAGTGTATGAGTCTGTGGCTGCAGAACTGTCAGTGAGCCCATGCTGACCCCTCCATGTCCCAACTACGAAAGTCCTACAACAGACATATCAGAACTGGACCATAGTGCAATAGCAGGAGACCTGGTCTGTTAGATCACGTTTTCTTGCATTTCATGTGGACAACCGTGTGTGTGAGTGTCCTTTATAGTCCGTGTCAACGGTTTCAAAGCACATAGTCTTTTTATGTTTTTGAGAGATGCATGCAGGTTCTCCTTTTGTTTGTATGCAACAAATTTGTTCATAAAAGTTATAAGTATTTACGATGACCAAACAAATAAATCCGTTTAACACAAGCACAGGCTCGGGACAGAACAGCAGATCACCAGTTTCCGTAGTGTAGTGGTTATCACGTTCGCCTCACACGCGAAAGGTCCCCGGTTCGAAACCGGGCGGAAACATTTGTGTTCCTTTTTATCCTCCTCAAATATCTTACATTTAACCAACTTCAAGACTTTTTCCAATACAAGCTTACATGCATGTCTGAAATATTTTCTTATATCACAATTATCAGATAGATAAACTACATATAGTAAATAGCATCCTTATTGTAGGTTGGACTGCTTAAAGGATCGGCCCTGAGCCCTTTCCTGTTTGCAGTGGTGATGGACAGGTTGACGGACGAGATCAGACAGGAGTCTCCCTGGACTATGATGTTTGCAGATGATATTGTGATTTGTGGTGAGAGTAGTGAGCAGGTTGAGAAGAGCCTGGAGAGGTGAAGGTATGCGCTGGAGAGAAGGGGAATGAAAGTCAGTAGGAGTTAGACAGAATACATGTGCGTAAATGAGAGGGAGGGCAGTGGAGGTGTGCGGTTACAGGGAGAAGAGGTGGAGAAAGTGGAGGAGTTCAGGTACCTGGGGTCAACAGTGCAAAGTAATGGAGAGTTTGTTGGAGAAGTGAAAAAAAAGAGTGCAGGCAGGGTGTAGTGGGTGGAGAAGAGTGACAGGAGTGATTTGTGATAGAAGAGTGTCTGCAAGAATGAAAGAGAAAGTTTATAGGACTGTGGTGAGACCTGCAATGTTGTATGGTTTAGAGACAGTGGCATTGAGTAAAAGACAGGAGGCGGAGCTGGAGGTAGCAGAGCTGAAGATGTTAAGGTTTTCGTTGGGAATGACGAGGATGGACATGATTATAAATGAGTTTATTAGAGGGACAGCCCATGTAGAATGGTTTGGACATGTGCAGAGGAGGGACATGAGTTATATTGGTAGAAGAATGCTGAGGATGGAGCCACCAGGAAGGTGGAAAAGTGGAAGGGCAAGGAGGAGGTTTATGGATGTGGTGAGGGAAGACATGCAGGTAGTTAGTGTGAAAGAGGCAGTCGAGAAGACAGGGTGGTATGGAGACGGATGATCCGCTGTGGCGACCCCTAATGGGAGCAGACGAAAGAAGAAGAAGAAGAAGAAGAAGAGAGATACATGCAGGTTCCTTTTGTTTATATGCAACAAATTCGTTTATAAACGTTATAAATATTTACATTGACCAAACAAATAAATCTGTTACACACAATCACAGTATCAAGACAGAACTGTAGGTCATCAGTTTCCGTAGTGTAGTGGTTATCACCTTCGCCTCACACGCGAAAGGTCTCCGGTTCGAAACCGGGCGGAAACATGTGCATTTTTTTATATCCTCCTCAAATATCTTACATTTAACCAATTTTAAGACTTTTTCCAATACAAGTTTACATGCATGTCTAAAATATTTTCTTATATCACAATTATCAGCTAGATGAACTACATGTAGTCAATTGCGTCTTTATTGTAAGTATATAACGTCATTTGCAGTAGAAGTAATAGTAATAATAATAATAATTATTATTATTATTCTTTTATTAATAATATTAATCTTCTTCTTCTGCTTCTTCTTCTTTCCGCTTCTCCCAATAGGGTTCGCATTTTTTTGTATATACATCTTTTCTCTCACATACATATCTATCTTAATATCTTATATATTCTTATATTTTATTTTATATAGTTTTTATACTGTATTTATCAGTCTTCTTTTTCTTTGTATTATTTTTCTCCCCATCCTATTCCCTCATGCCGGACAGTCGTAATAAGAATTTCACTGCATGCCGTACACTGTATGTATGTGGATATGACAAATTAAAATAGATTACATTTTTGATTTGATTTGAATAATAATAAAAATAATTTGGTAATAATATATTCTTGTAAATAATGACTTGTGGAACTGTCTGTGATGCAGCACACTTTTATACTATGTTTCAATATAATACTGACCACTGAAAGCCTAAGTGTGAAATGCTCAACCCTCAAGTGCCATCAATCCATCCATCTATCTAGTGCACCTTTGTTTCCGCCCGGTCTCGAACCGGGGACCTTTCGCATGTTAGGCGAACATGATAACCACTACACTACGGAAACTAAACGCTGCAGGTCGTGTTTGAGTCTGTGGCTGCAGAACTGTCAGTGAACCCATGCTGATCCCTGCATATCCCCACCTCCGAAAGTCCTACAACAGATATATCAGAACTGGACCATGGAGCAATAGCAGGAGACCTGGTCTGTTAGATCACGTTTTCTTGCATTTCACGTGGACAACCGTGTGCGTGTGTTTTGTGTATTGTTTGTTTGTGTGTGTGTGTGTGTGTGTGTGTGTGTGTGTGTGTGTGTGTGTGTGTGTGTGTGTGTGTGTCCTTTACAAATACAAATACAAATAACTCTTACAAATACCTGGGTGTTCACTTAAACAACAAACTGGACTGGACAGACAACACTGAGGCATCTACAAGAAAGGGCAGAGCAGACTCTTTCTGCTGAGGAGACTAAGGTCTTTTGGAGTGCAGGGAGAGCTACTGAAGACCTTTTTGGCTCTGTTGTGGCATCAGCCATATTCTATGGAGTGGTCTGCTGGGGTAGCAGCATCTCTACTGCAGACCGGAAGAGACTAGACAAGCAGATCAGGAAGGCCAGCTCAGTCCTGGGGATTCCCCTGGACACTGTACAGGAGGTGGAGAAAGGAGGATGGTAGCAAAACTATCATCCTTACTGCAGAACGCCTCCCACCCCCTGTATGAAACTGTTACCTCGTTGAGCAGCTCCTTCAGTGACAGACTGTTACATCCTAAGTGTCTGAAGGAGCGATACAGAAGGTCTTTTCTCCTGTTGCTATTAGACTGTACAATAAAAGCTGCTCCCAGTGAACCATTAACCAAAATACACACTGCTATTACTGTTCAATGGTGTAATAGTTACTGTTTTACTGTTTTACTCTTGCAATACGTGCAATATTACCTTCAATACGTGCAATACCAGCTGTGTGCAATACAACCTGCAATACGTACTTTCCCTCATCTATATTTATATATTGTGTTGTGTATATACTTGTAATATTATAGTATGTCTTATTTGTTTATTCTTTATATATTTGCATTTATTTTTTATTTTTATTTTTTTCATACTGCTGTAACAAAGAAATTTCCCCACTGTGGGACAAATAAAGGTTTATCTTATCTTATCTTATAGTCCATGTCAACTGTTTCAAAGGAAAAAAGACTTATGTTTTTGAGAGATACATGCATGTTTATTGTATGAGGAAGTCAGGTTTGTCAGAGAATTATGTTAGGGTGGTGCAGGACCTCACTGCAAAGACAGACTGGTTCAGGGTGAAGGTTGGACTGCATCAAGGACTGCATCAAGGATCTGCCCTGAGCCCTTTCCTGTTTGCAGTGGTGATGGACAGGTTGACGGACGAGGTCAGACAGGAGTCTCCCTGGACTATGATGTTTGCAGATGATATTGTGATTTGTGGTGAGAGTAGTGAGCAGGTTAAAAAGAGCCTGGAGAGGTGGATATATGCACTGGAGTGAAGGGGAGTGCCGGTAGGTCATCAGTTTCCATAGTGTAGTGGTTATCACGTTCGCCTCACACGCGAAAGGTCCCCGGTTCGAAACCGGGCGGAAGCATTTGTGTTTCTTTTATCCTCCTCAAATATCTTACATTTAACCAACTTCAAGACATTTTCTAATACAAGTTTACATGCATGTCTAAAATATTTTCTTATATCACAATTATCAGCTAGATGAACTACATGTAGTCAATTGCGTCTTTATTGTAAGTATATAACGTCATTTGCAGTAGAAGTAATAGTAATAATAATAATAATTATTATTATTATTCTTATACTAATAATATTAATCTTCTTCTTCTGCTTCTTCTTCTTTCCGCTTCTCCCAATAGGGTTCGCATTTTTTTGTATATACATCTTTTCTCTCACATACATATCTATCTTAATATCTTATATATTCTTATATTTTATTTTATATAGTTTTTATACTTTATTTATCAGTCTTCTTTTTCTTTGTATTATTTTTCTCCCCATCCTATTCCCTCATGCCGGACAGTCGTAATAAGAATTTCACTGCATGCCGTACACTGTATGTATGTGGATATGACAAATTAAAATAGATTAAATTTTTGATTTGATTTGAATAATAATAATAATAAAAAATGTCACCAAACATCCTACATGGGCTGTCCTTCTAATAAACTCATTTCTAATCCTGTCCATCCTTGTCATTCCCAACGAAAACCTCAACACCTTCAGCTCTGCTACCTCCAGCTCCACCTCCTGTCTTTTACTCAATGCACTGTCTCTAATCCATACAACATTGCAGGTCTCACCACAGACCTATAAACTTTCCCTTTCATTCTAGCAGATACTCTTCTATCACAAATCACTCCTGTCACTCTTCTCCACCCACTCCACCCTGCCTGCACTCTTTGTTTACTTCTTTAACACACTCTCGATTACTTTGCACTGTTGACCCCAGGTACCTGAACTCCTCCACCTTCTCCACCCTTCTCCCTGCAACCGCACCACTCCACTGCCCTCTCTCTCATTCACACACATGTACTCTGTCTTACCCTACTGACTTTCATTCCCCTTCTCTCCAGTGCATATCTCCACCTCTCCAGGCTCTTCCCAACCTACGCACCTCCTCTCACCACAAATCACAATTCATCTGCAAACATCATAGTCCAGGGAGACTCCTGTCTGACCTCCTCTTTCAACCTGTCTATCACCAATGCAAACAGGAAAGGGTTTAGGGCCGATCCTTGATGCAGTCCCACTTTCACCCTGAACCAGTCTGTCGTTCCTACTGCACACTTCATTGTTGTCACACTGTCCTCATACATGTCTGCACCACCCTCATATACTTCTCTGCAACACCTGACTTCCTCATACAATACCACAACTCCTCTCTTGGCACCCTGTCATACGCTTTCTCTAAATCCACAAATCCACAAAGCAATTCCTTCTGTCTTTCTCTATACTTCTCCATCAATATTCTCAAAGCAAATAAGGCATCTGTGGTGCTCTTCCTCAGCATGAAACCATACTGTTGCTCACAGATGGTCACCTCTTCTCTCAGCCTTCCACTACTCTTTGCCATAACTTCATTGTGTGACTGATCAACCTAATTCCCCTGTAGTTACTGCAGGTCTGCACATCTCCCTTATGCTTAAAGATCGTCACCAGCAATCCTTCTCCATTCCTCAGGCATCTTCTCACTTCCAGAATCTTGTTAAACAATCTGGTTAAAAACTCCACTGCCATCTCTCCTAAACATCTCCACGCTTCTACAGGTATGTCATCTGGTCCAAACGACTTTTCACTCTTCATTCTTTTAATCGCTGCTCTCACTTACCCCTTACTAATCCTATTGACTTCCTGCTTCAGCATCTCCACACCACCCAACCTGCTCTCTCTCTCTCTCATCTCTCATCACCACCACCAAACCCCTGTCTGACCTCTTCCCTGAACCTCACACTACACTCTTCCTCCTTCAGTTTCCACCATTTTATTCTTTTTTCAGTCCTCACTCTCCTCCTCTTCTTCTTCGTCTTCAAAACCATCCTACAGACCACCATCCGATGCTGTCTAGCTACACTGTCCCCCACCAACACCTTACAGTCTCCAATCTCCTTCGGGTTGCATCTCCTACAATGAACATAGTCCACCTGTGTGCACCTTCACCCACTCTTATAGGTCACCCTATGATCATCCTTCTTCTTAAAATACGTATTTACCACTGGCATTTCCATCCTTTTTGCAAAATCTACCACCATCTGCCCTTCTACATTCCTCTCCTTGAAACCATACCTACCCATCACCTCCTCATCTTTGGCGGTCGTTGTTATTCCGGGCCTCGACCAATCCGGTATGACATTCTTATTTGTGATCGGCACATTTGATTGGCACATGTTTTACGCTGGATGCCCTTCCTAACGGAACCCTCCCCATTTATCCGGGCTTGGGACCGGCACTAAGAGTGTACTGGCTTGTGCCTCCCTAATGGCTGGGTTCAATACAAGCTTACATGTATGTCTGAAATATTTTCTTATATCACAATTATCAGCTAGATGAACTACATGTAGTAAATTGCATCCTTATTGTAATTATATAAAGTAATTTGCATTAAAAGTAAAAATAAAAATAATAATAATAATAATAATCTTCTTCTTTTTCTTTTGCTTCTTTTCTTTCGGCTTTACCATTAGGGGGCGCCACATCGGATCATCCGTCTCCATACTCCCCTGTCCTCTACATCTGCATTTTTAAACCCAACTACCTGCATGTCTACCCTCACCACATCCATAAACCTCCTCATTGGTCTTCCTCATTTCCTCCTTCTATCTATCTATCTATCTATCTATCTATCTATCTATCTATTGCAGATCCAGTTTTGTCTCCACCTGGCGGTTGTTTGTACATTTTTGTACCGAAACAGGAGGATTTCTTGCAGGTTTAAGAATTTTGAGGTATAAAAAAAAAATGTGCACGTGTTTCCGCCCGGTCTCGAACCGGGGACCTTTCGCGTGTTAGGCGAACGTGATAACCACTACACTACGGAAACTGAATGCTGCTGATAGTGTATGAGTCTGTGGCTACAGAACTGTCAGTGAACCCATGCTGATCCCTGCATGTCCCCAACTCCGAAAGTCCTACAGCAGACATATCAGAACTGGACCATGGAGCAATAGCAGGAGACCTGGTCTGTTAGATCACGTTTTCCTGCATTTCACGTGGACAACCGTGTGTGTGAGTGTCCTTTATAGTCCCTGTCAACGGTTTCAAAGCACATAGTCTTTTCATGTTTTTGATAGATACATGCAGTTCTCTTTTTGTTTGTATGCAACAAATTTGTTTATAAAAGGTATAAATATTTACATTAACCAAACAAATAAATCAGTGGCTCACCAGTTTCCGTAGTGTAGTGGTTATCACGTTCGCCTCACACGCGAAAGGTCCCGGTTCGAAACCGGGCGGAAACATTTGTGTTCCTTTATATCCTCCTCAAATATCTTACATTTAACCAACTTCAAGACTTTTTCCAATACAAGCTGACATGCATGTCTAAAATATTTTTTATATCACAATTATCAGTTAGATGAACTACGTGTAGTCAATTGCATTCTTAATAATAATAATAAATTTTTTTTATAAATAAATAAATTAATAATAATATTAATAATAATAATCTTCTACTTCTTCTGCATCTTCTTCTTTCGGCTTCTCCCTTAAGGGGTCGCCACAGCAGATCATCCGTCCCAGCAGATCACAGCAGATCATCCGTCCCCATACCCCCCTGTCCTCTACATCTGCCTCTTAACCAGTGTTGGGCAACGTTACTTTTAAAAGTAATGCATTACAATATTGAGTTACTCCCCAAAAAGTAACTAATTACATTACTTAGTTACGTTTTATGGAAAGTAATGCATTATATTACTTTTGCGTTGCTTTTGCGTTACTTGTATCTCTTTTACGCCTTACAGGTGTAACAGGTGTAATATAGATAATTGCCATTAAGAAATAAGTTATATTAGGGCAAAAGACATGTCTTAAACATTTAAAACGCTTAATAACTTCTTAGAGAACAATAAGATGATCAACTAAATTTTGAGCACAAGGCTGAACACTTTCCAGTCGCACTTCTGTACACAGCTTTGCAATCTGCCTTCGCCGTCAGGAATGTAACTATTGTTTGTGTATATAAGGTTAAGGGTGTGAGCTGCACACCGGTGATGTGGAGGGAGAACATACCTTTCACTGTCATCTCATAAAACATCGTGCAATTCCGTAAATATGACCTCGTCCTCATCTACATCATTCTCTGCTTCATCATCAGCTTGAAACATTCTGAACGCTTTTACAAAGTTTGTGCTATTATCAGTGACCGTGGCAGTTGATCTTCCCACAAAGAGCAAATGAGCTGTGAATTTGCTCTCTATCTCCGCTGTGATGGTATCGTACATGTGTCTCCCACGGAAAAAGTTTTTTCTGAGCAGTCAATAGATCTGCAGTGGTGGAAAGGCGGCAAAAGTTTTCTATATTTCTGCCTCCATTTCCATATATGCAACATTAAACACACACACACATCTGTAGTGCTGTGCTTTGCATGCAGATGTTTTTTTTTTTTTAAGTGGTATTTTTTGCAGTTGACAAGAGCTTAATAATAATTATCTATCTATGTATCTATGTATCTATGTATCTATCTATCTATCTATCCAACTATCTATCTATCATCTATCTATCTATCTATCTATCTATCTATCTATCTATCTATCTATCTATCTATCTATCTATCTATCTATCTATCTATCTATCTAAAACTGCAGTTGTGTCTCCACCTGGCGGTTGTTTCTACATTTTTGTACCAAAACAGGAGGATTTCTTGCAGGTTTTAAGAATTTTGAGGTTTAAAAAAAAAAGTGCACATTTGTTTCCGCCCGGTCTCGAACCGGGGACCTTTCGCGTGTTAGGCGAACGCGATAACCACTACACTACGGAAACTGAATGCTGTAGAGAGTGTATAATGGAGAGACCTGCACTACTGCTCGACCAATTTAACAAGATTTAATTGGTGAACGTGGGATTTAATTGGTGTATAATTGCTGTAATAATTTTGCGAGATTCCCGCAAAAAGGTCTTTTAAATATATTTAAAAAGATAAAAAATTTCACAAAAGCAACAATGGCATCTAAAATAAAATAAAACGATTTGAAGGAATAAGATCAAAAGCGAACTCTGGTGTGGTTCATGAGCGGTAGATTATTAGAACACTTTGATGCACAATGTCTGAAGCGCAGGACAAAGATGAATCACTGATTGCTACAGATATCACTTCATTATTAAAGAAAAGAACAAACAACAAAACTTTGGCCTGTTTTTCTTTCTTATAAGACATCCATTTTAGTTGATGTTTTATGTTCTGAAAAGTTACTTGTTCATGCTCATGTTTGTCGTTTACACAAAAAGTCAAACTCAAATAAAACGAAACGTTTGTTAATTTTCTGTTTCTTTTAAATTAATTTACAAAAGGGAAGCACAACGAAGCTCCTTTATTGAGAACCTTGTTCATCCATAATGTTCAAATGTGCTTTTTTCTATTCCAATACACACCAATACTTATGCATACCTCTGACGTCATCACTACAGATACCCATTTATACAAATGCTTGTTAAACAAGGAAGGAAGGAAGACTGTGACTGCTTCTTCCTGCAAGGAAGTAATAAAACTAAAATAAACTAAAAATAAAACTGCTTTTACATTTCACCTGGTGCTTTTTGCTTTTTGAAAATGCATTTTAGGACAAAGACCCCTTATTCCCTAGTTCACTAGAGACCTTTCTGAATTTGCAACCCAGTTTATCCAAGAGCAGAACTAAAATATAGAAATGGCATGGACTTCATGAGATATCGGATGGTGTGCTGTGGTATCTGGCTCCATGTTCTAAGCAGAAAATAAGAATAAGAGTTTTGAGGTGTAAAAAAAAAAAAATTGCACCTTTGTTTCCGCCCGGTCTCGAACCGGGGACCTTTCGCGTGTTAGGCGAACGTGATAACCACTACACTACGGAAACTGGATGCTGCCGATAGTGTATGAGTCTGTGGCTGCAGAACTGTCAGTGAGCCCATGCTGACCCCTCCATGTCCCCAACTACGAAAGTCCTACAACAGACATATCAGAACTGGACCATAGTGCAATAGCAGGAGACCTGGTCTGTTAGATCACGTTTTCTTGCATTTCATGTGGACAACCATGTGTGTGAGTGTCCTTTATAGTCCGTGTCAACGGTTTCAAAGCACATAGTCTTTTTATGTTTTTGAGAGATGCATGCAGGTTCTCCTTTTGTTTGTATGCAACAAATTTGTTCATAAAAGTTATAGTATTTACGATGACCAAACAAATAAATCCGTTTAACACAAGCACAGGCTCGGGACAGAACAGCAGATCACCAGTTTCCGTAGTGTAGTGGTTATCACGTTCGCCTCACACGCGAAAGGTCCCCGGTTCGAAACCGGGCGGAAACATTTGTGTTCCTTTTTATCCTCCTCAAATATCTTACATTTAACCAACTTCAAGACTTTTCCAATACAAGCTTACATGCATGTCTGAAATATTTTCTTATATCACAATTATCAGATAGATAAACTACATATAGTAAATAGCATCCTTATTGTAGGTTGGACTGCTTAAAGGATCGGCCCTGAGCCCTTTCCTGTTTGCAGTGGTGATGGACAGGTTGACGGACGAGATCAGACAGGAGTCTTCCTGGACTATGATGTTTGCAGATGATATTGTGATTTGTGGTGAGAGTAGTGAGCAGGTTGAGAAGAGCCTGGAGAGGTGAAGGTATGCGCTGGAGAGAAGGGGAATGAAAGTCAGTAGGAGTAAGACAGAATACATGTGCGTAAATGAGAGGGAGGGCAGTGGAGGTGTGCGGTTACAGGGAGAAGAGGTGGAGAAGTGGAGGAGTTCAGGTACCTGGGTCAACAGTGCAAAGTAATGGAGAGTTTGTTGGAGAAGTGAAAAAAAAGAGTGCAGGCAGAGTGTAGTGGGTGGAGAAGAGTGACAGGAGTGATTTGTGATAGAAGAGTGTCTGCAAGAATGAAAGAGAAAGTTTATAGAACTGTGGTGAGACCTGCAATGTTGTATGGTTTAGAGACAGTGGCATTGAGTAAAAGACAGGAGGCGGAGCTGGAGGTAGCAGAGCTGAAGATGTTAAGGTTTTCGTTGGGAATGACGAGGATGGACATGATTATAAATGAGTTTATTAGAGGGACAGCCCATGTAGAATGGTTTGGACATGTGCAGAGGAGGGACATGAGTTATATTGGTAGAAGAATGCTGAGGATGGAGCCACCAGGAAGGTGGAAAAGAGGAAGGGCAAGGAGGAGGTTTATGGATGTGGTGAGGGAAGACATGCAGGTGGTATGGAAGACAGGGTGGTATGGAGACGGATGATCCGCTGTGGCGACCCCTAATGGGAGCAGACGAAAGAAGAAGAAGAAGAAGAAGAGATACATGCAGGTTCCTTTTGTTTATATGCAACAAATTCGTTTATAAACGTTATAAATATTTACATTGACCAAACAAATAAATCCGTTACACACAATCACAGTATCAAGACAGAACTGTATGTCATCAGTTTCCGTAGTGTAGTGGTTATCACGTTCGCCTCACACGCGAAAGGTCCCCGGTTCGAAACCGGGTGGAAACATGTGCATTTCTTTATATCCTCCTCAAATATCTTACATTTAACCAACTTCAAGACTTTTTCCAATACAAGTTTACATGCATGTCTAAAATATTTTCTTATATCACAATTATCAGCTAGATGAACTACATGTAGTCAATTGCGTCTTTATTGTAAGTATATAACGTCATTTGCAGTAGAAGTAATAATAATAATAATAATACAAATAATAATAATAATATTATTATTATTATTATTATTCTTATAGTAATAAATTAATCTTCTTCTTCTGCTTCTTCTTCTTTCCGCTTCTCCCAATAGGGTTCGCATTTTTTGTATATACATCTTTTCTCTCACATACATATCTATCTTAATATTTTATATATTCTTATATTTATTTTATATAGTTTTTATACTTTATTTATCAGTCTTCTTTTTCTTTGTATTATTTTTCTCCCCATCCTATTCCCTCATGCTGGACAGTCGTAATAAGAATTTCACTGCATGCCGTACACTGTATGTATGTGGATATGACAAATTAAATTAGATTTAATTTTTGATTTGATTTGAATAATAATAAAAATAATTTGGTAATAATATATTCTTGTAAATAATGACTTGTGAACTGTCTGTGATGCAGCACACTGTTATACTATGTTTCAATATAATACTGACCACTGAAAGCCTAAGTGTGAAATGCTCAACCCTCAAGTGCCATCCATCCATCCATCCATCCATCTATCCATCTATCTATCTATCTATCTATCTATCTATCTATCTATCTATCTATCTATCTATCTATCTATCTGTCTGTCTGTCTGTCTGTCTGTCTGTATGTCTGTCTGTCATCTAAAACTGCAGCTGTGTCTCCACCTGGCGGTTGTTTGTACATTTTTCTACCAAAACCGGAAGATTTCTTGCAGGTTTTAAGAATTTTATGGTGTAAAAAAAAAAGGGCACATATGTTTCCGCCCGGTCTCGAACCGGGACCTTTCGCGTGTTAGGCGAACGTGATAACCACTACACTACGGAAACTGAATGCTGTGGCTGGTGTATGAGTCTGTATCTGCAGAACTGTCAGTGAGCCCATGCTGTTCCCTGCATGTCCCCACCTCCGAAAGTCCTACAACAGACATATCAGAACTGGACCATGGAGCAATAGCAGGAGACCTGGTCTGTTAGATCACGTTTTCTTGCATTTCACGTGGACAACCGTGCGCGTGTGTCTTGTGTATTGTTTGTTTGTGTGTGTGTGTGTGTGTGTGTGTGTGTGTGTGTGTGTGTGGTGTGTGTCCTTTATAGTCCATGTCAACGGTTTCAAAGCAAAAAGTCTCTTATGTTTTTGAGAGAAACAAGCATGTTTATTGTATGAGGAAGGCAGGTGTGTCAGAAATTATGTGAGGGTGGTGCAGGACATGTATGAGGACAGTGTGACAGCAGTGAAGTGTGCAGTAGAAAAGACTGGTTCAGGGTGAAGGTTGGACTGCATCAAGGATCGGCCCTGAGCCCTTTCCTGTTTGCAGTGGTGATGGACAGGTGGACGGACGAGATCAGACAGGAGTCTCCCTGGACTATGATGTTTGCAGATGATATTGTGATTTGTGGTGAGAGTAGTGAGCAGGTTGAGAAGAGCCTGGAGAGGTGGAGGTATGCGCTGGAGAGAAGGGGAATGAAAGTCAGTAGGAGTTAGACAGAGTACATGTGCGTAAATGAGAGGGAGGGCAGTGGAGGGGTGCGGTTACAGGGAGAAGAGTGGAGAAAGTGGAGAGTTCAGGTACCTGGGTCAACAGTGCAAAGTAATGGAGAGTTTGTTGGAGAAGTGAAAAAAAAGAGTGCAGGCAGGGTGTAGTGGGTGGAGAAGAGTGACAGGAGTGATTTGTGATAGAAGAGTGTCTGCAAGAATGAAAGAGAAAGTTTATAGGACTGTGGTGAGACCTGCAATGTTGTATGGTTTTGAGACAGTGGCATTGAGTAAAAGACAGGAGGCGGAGCTGGAGGTAGCAGAGCTGAAGATGTTAAGGTTTTCGTTGGGATTGACGAGGATGGACAGGATTATAAATGAGTTTATTAGAGGGACAGCCCATGTAGAATGTTTTGGTGACAAGGTGAGGGAGGCGAGATTGAGATGGTTTGGACATGTGCAGAGGAGGGACATGAGTTATATTGGTAGAAGAATGCTGAGGATGGAGCCACCAGGAAGGTGGAAAAGAGGAAGGGCAAGGAGGAGGTTTATGGATGTGGTGAGGGAAGACATGCAGGTAGTTGGTGTGAAAGAGGCAGTCGAGAAGACAGGGTGGTATGGAGACGGATGATCCGCTGTGGCGACCCCTAATGGGAGCAGACGAAAGAAGAAGAAGAGAGATACATGCAGGTTCCTTTTGTTTATATGCAACAAATTCGTTTATAAACGTTATAAATATTTACATTGACCAAACAAATAAATCCGTTGCACACAATCACAGTATCAAGACAGAACTGTAGGTCATCAGTTTCCGTAGTGTAGTGGTTATCACCTTCGCCTCACACGCGAAAGGTCTCCGGTTCGAAACCGGGCGGAAACATGTGCATTTTTTATATCCTCCTCAAATATCTTACATTTAACCAATTTTAAGACTTTTTCCAATACAAGTTTACATGCATGTCTAAAATATTTTCTTATATCACAATTATCAGCTAGATGAACTACATGTAGTCAATTGCGTCTTATTGTAAGTATATAACGTCATTTGCAGTAGAAGTAATAGTAATAATAATAATTATTATTATTATTATTCTTTTATTAATAATATTAATCTTCTTCTTCTGCTTCTTCTTCTTTCCGCTCTCCCAATAGGGTTCGCATTTTTTGTATATACATCTTTTCTCACATACATATCTATCTTAATATCTTATATATTCTTATATTTTATTTATATAGTTTTTATACTGTATTTATCAGTCTTCTTTTTCTTTGTATTATTTTTCTCCCATCCTATTCCCTCATGCCGGACAGTCGTAATAAGAATTTCACTGCATGCCGTACACTGTATGTATGTGGATATGACAAATTAAAATAGATTACATTTTTGATTTGATTTGAATAATAATAAAAATAATTTGGTAATAATATATTCTTGTAAATAATGACTTGTGGAACTGTCTGTGATGCAGCACACTTTTATACTATGTTTCAATATAATACTGACCACTGAAAGCCTAAGTGTGAAATGCTCAACCCTCAAGTGCCATCAATCCATCCATCTATCTAGTGCACCTTTGTTTCCGCCCGGTCTCGAACCGGGGACCTTTCGCATGTTAGGCGAACATGATAACCACTACACTACGGAAACTAAACGCTGCAGGTCGTGTTTGAGTCTGTGGCTGCAGAACTGTCAGTGAACCCATGCTGATCCCTGCATATCCCCACCTCCGAAAGTCCTACAACAGATATATCAGAACTGGACCATGGAGCAATAGCAGGAGACTGGTCTGTTAGATCACGTTTCTTGCATTTCACGTGGACAACCGTGTGCGTGTGTTTGTGTATTGTTTGTTTGTGTGTGTGTGTGTGGTGTGTGTGTGTGTGTGTGTGTGTGTGTGTGTGTGTGTGTCCTTTACAAATACAAATACAAATAACTCTTACAAATACCTGGGTGTTCACTTAAACACAAACTGGACTGGACAGACAACACTGAGGCAATCTACAAGAAAGGGCAGAGCAGACTCTTTCTGCTGAGGAGACTAAGGTCTTTTGGAGTGCAGGGAGAGCTACTGAAGACCTTTTTTGGCTCTGTTGTGGCATCAGCCATATTCTATGGAGTGGTCTGCTGGGGTAGCAGCATCTCTACTGCAGACCGGAAGAGACTAGACAAGCAGATCAGGAAGGCCAGCTCAGTCCTGGGGATTCCCCTGGACACTGTACAGGAGGTGGGAGAAAGGAGGATGGTAGCAAAACTATCATCCTTACTGCAGAACGCCTCCCACCCCCTGTATGAACTGTTACCTCGTTGAGCAGCTCCTTCAGTGACAGACTGTTACATCCTAAGTGTCTGAAGGAGCGATACAGAAGGTCTTTTCTCCTGTTGCTATTAGACTGTACAATAAAAGCTGCTCCCAGTGAACCATTAACCAAAATACACACTGCTATTACTGTTCAATGGTGTAATAGTTACTGTTTTTACTGTTTTACTCTTGCAATACGTGCAATATTACCTTCAATACGTGCAATACCAGCTGTGGCAATACAACCTGCAATACGTACTTTCCCTCATCTATATTATATATTGTGTTGTGTATATACTTGTAATATTATAGTATGTCTTATTTGTTTATTCTTTATATATTTGCATTTATTTTTATTTTTATTTTTTTTCATACTGCTGTAACAAAGAAATTTCCCCACTGTGGACAAATAAAGGTTTATCTTATCTTATCTTATAGTCCATGTCAACTGTTTCAAGGAAAAAGACTTATGTTTTGAGAGATACATGCATGTTTATTGTATGAGGAAGTCAGGTTTGTCAGAGAATTATGTTAGGGTGGTGCAGGACCTCACTGCAAAGACAGACTGGTTCAGGGTGAAGGTTGGACTGCATCAAGGACTGCATCAAGGATCTGCCTGAGCCCTTTCCTGTTTGCAGTGGTGATGGACAGGTTGACGGACGAGGTCAGACAGGAGTCTCCCTGGACTATGATGTTTGCAGATGATATTGTGATTTGTGGTGAGAGTAGTGAGCAGGTTAAAAAGAGCCTGGAGAGTGGATATATGCACTGGAGTGAAGGGGAGTGCCGGTAGGTCATCAGTTTCCGTAGTGTAGTGGTTATCACGTTCGCCTCACACGCGAAAGGTCCCCGGTTCGAAACCGGGCGGAAGCATTTGTGTTTCTTTTTATCCTCCTCAAATATCTTACATTTAACCAACTTCAAGACATTTTCTAATACAAGTTTACATGCATGTCTAAAATATTTTCTTATATCACAATTATCAGCTAGATGAACTACATGTAGTCAATTGCGTCTTTATTGTAAGTATATAACGTCATTTGCAGTAGAAGTAATAGTAATAATAATAATAATTATTATTATTATTCTTATACTAATAATATTAATCTTTTCTTCTGCTTCTTCTTCTTTCCGCTTCTCCCAATAGGGTTCGCATTTTTGTATATACATCTTTTCTCTCACATACATATCTATCTTAATATCTTATATATTCTTATATTTTATTTTATATAGTTTTTATACTTTATTTATCAGTCTTCTTTTTCTTTGTATTATTTTTCTCCCCATCCTATTCCCTCATGCCGGACAGTCGTAATAAGAATTTCACTGCATGCCGTACACTGTATGTATGTGGATATGACAAATTAAAATAGATTAAATTTTTGATTTGATTTGAATAATAATAATAATAAAAAATGTCACCAAAACATCCTACATGGGCTGTCCTTCTAATAAACTCATTTCTAATCCTGTCCATCCTTGTCATTCCCAACAAAAACCTCAACACCTTCAGCTCTGCTACCTCCAGCTCCACCTCCTGTCTTTTACTCAATGCCACTGTCTCTAATCCATACAACATTGCAGGTCTCACCACAGACCTATAAAACTTTCCCTTTCATTCTAGCAGATACTCTTCTATCACAAATCACTCCTGTCACTCTTCTCCACCCACTCCACCCTGCCTGCACTCTTTTGTTTACTTCTTTAACACACTCTCGATTACTTTGCACTGTTGACCCCAGGTACCTGAACTCCTCCACCTTCTCCATTTCTTGTATTATTTTTCTCCCCATCCTATTCCCTCATGCCGGACAGTCGTAATAAGAATTTCACTGCATGCCGTACACTGTATGTATGGATATGACAAATTAAAATAGATTAAATTTTTGATTTGATTTGAATAATAATAATAATAAAAAATGTCACAAAACATCCTACATGGGCTGTCCTTCTAATAAACTCATTTCTAATCCTGTCCATCCTTGTCATTCCCAACGAAAACCTCAACACCTTCAGCTCTGCTACCTCCAGCTCCACCTCCTGTCTTTTACTCAATGCCACTGTCTCTAATCCATACAACATTGCAGGTCTCACCACAGACCTATAAACTTTCCCTTTCATTCTAGCAGATACTCTTCTATCACAAATCACTCCTGTCACTCTTCTCCACCCACTCCACCCTGCCTGCACTCTTTTGTTTACTTCTTTAACACACTCTCGATTACTTTGCACTGTTGACCCAGGTACCTGAACTCCTCCACCTTCTCCACCCCTTCTCCCTGCAACCGCACCACTCCACTGCCCTCTCTCTCATTCACACACATGTACTCTGTCTTACCCCTACTGACTTTCATTCCCCTTCTCTCCAGTGCATATCTCCACCTCTCCAGGCTCTTCCCAACCTACGCACCTCCTCTCACCACAAATCACAATTTCATCTGCAAACATCATAGTCCAGGGAGACTCCTGTCTGACCTCCTCTTTCAACCTGTCTATCACCAATGCAAACAGGAAAGGGTTTAGGGCCGATCCTTGATGCAGTCCCACTTTCACCCTGAACCAGTCTGTCGTTCCTACTGCACACTTCATTGTTGTCACACTGTCCTCATACATGTCCTGCACCACCCTCATATACTTCTCTGCAAACACCTGACTTCCTCATACAATACCACAACTCCTCTCTTGGCACCCTGTCATACGCTTTCTCTAAATCCACAAATCCACAAAGCAATTCCTTCTGTCTTTCTCTATACTTCTCCATCAATATTCTCAAAGCAAATAAGGCATCTGTGGTGCTCTTCCTCAGCATGAAACCATACTGTTGCTCACAGATGGTCACCTCTTCTCTCAGCCTTCCACTACTCTTTGCCATAACTTCATTGTGTGACTGATCAACCTAATTCCCCTGTAGTTACTGCAGGTCTGCACATCTCCCTTATGCTTAAAGATCGTCACCAGCAATCCTTCTCCATTCCTCAGGCATCTTCTCACCTTCCAGAATCTTGTTAAACAATCTGGTTAAAAACTCCACTGCCATCTCTCCTAAACATCCCACGCTTCTACAGGTATGTCATCTGGTCCAAACGACTTTTCACTCTTCATTCTTTTAATCGCTGCTCTCACTTACCCCTTACTAATCCTATTGACTTCCTGCTTCAGCATCTCCACACCACCCAACCTGCTCTCTCTCTCTCTCATCTCTCATCACCACCACCAAACCCCTGTCTGACCTCTTCCCTGAACCTCACACTACACTCTTCCTCCTTCAGTTTCCACCATTTTATTCTTTTTTCAGTCCTCACTCTCCTCCTCTTCTTCTTCGTCTTCAAAACCATCCTACAGACCACCATCCGATGCTGTCTAGCTACACTGTCCCCCACCAACACCTTACAGTCTCCAATCTCCTTCGGGTTGCATCTCCTACAATGAACATAGTCCACCTGTGTGCACCTTCACCCACTCTTATAGGTCACCCTATGATCATCCTTCTTCTTAAAATACGTATTTACCACTGGCATTTCCATCCTTTTTGCAAAATCTACCACCATCTGCCCTTCTACATTCCTCTCCTTGAAACCATACCTACCCATCACCTCCTCATCTTTGGCGGTCGTTGTTATTCCGGGCCTCGACCAATCCGGTATGACATTCTTATTTGTGATCGGCACATTTGATTTGGCACATGTTTTACGCTGGATGCCCTTCCTAACGGAACCCTCCCCATTTATCCGGGCTTGGGACCGGCACTAAGAGTGTACTGGCTTGTGCCTCCCTAATGGCTGGGTTCAATACAAGCTTACATGTATGTCTGAAATATTTTCTTATATCACAATTATCAGCTAGATGAACTACATGTAGTAAATTGCATCCTTATTGTAATTATATAAAGTAATTTGCATTAAAAGTAAAAAATAAAAATAATAATAATAATAATAATCTTCTTCTTTTTCTTTTGCTTCTTTTTCTTTCGGCCTTTACCATTAGGGGGCGCCACATCGGATCATCCGTCTCCATACTCCCCTGTCCTCTACATCTGCATTTTAAACCAACTACCTGCATGTCTACCCTCACCACATCCATAAACCTCTCATTGGTCTTCCTCATTTCCTCCTTCTATCTATCTTTATCTATCTATCTATCTATCTATCTATCTATTGCAGATCCAGTTTTGTCTCCACCTGGCGGTTGTTTGTACATTTTTGTACCGAAACAGGAGGATTTCTTGCAGGTTTTAAGAATTTTGAGGTATAAAAAAAAAAATGTGCACGTGTTTCCGCCCGGTCTCGAACCGGGGACCTTTCGCGTGTTAGGCGAACGTGATAACCACTACACTACGGAAACTGAATGCTGCTGATAGTGTATGAGTCTGTGGCTACAGAACTGTCAGTGAACCCATGCTGATCCCTGCATGTCCCCAACTCCGAAAGTCCTACAGCAGACATATCAGAACTGGACCATGGAGCAATAGCAGGAACCTGGTCTGTTAGATCACGTTTTCCTGCATTTCACGTGGACAACCGTGTGTGTGAGTGTCCTTTATAGTCCCTGTCAACGGTTTCAAAGCACATAGTCTTTTCATGTTTTTGATAGATACATGCAGGTTCTCTTTTGTTTTGTATGCAACAAATTTGTTATAAAAGGTATAAATATTTACATTAACCAAACAAATAAATCAGTGGCTCACCAGTTTCCGTAGTGTAGTGGTTATCACGTTCGCCTCACACGCGAAAGGTCCCCGTTCGAAACCGGGCGGAAACATTTGTGTTCCTTTATATCCTCCTCAAATATCTTACATTTAACCAACTCAAGACTTTTTCCAATACAAGCTGACATGCATGTCTAAAATATTTTTTATATCACAATTATCAGTAGATGAACTACGTGTAGTCAATTGCATTCTTAATAATAATAATAAATTTTTTTTAAATAAATAAATTAATAATAATATTAATAATAATAATCTTCTACTTCTTCTGCATCTTCTTCTTTCGGCTTCTCCCTTAAGGGTCGCCACAGCAGATCATCCGTCCCACAGATCACAGCAGATCATCCGTCCCCATACCCCCTGTCCTCTACATCTGCTCTTAACCAGTGTTGGGCAACGTTACTTTTAAAAGTAATGCATTACAATATTGAGTTACTCCCCAAAAAAGTAACTAATACATTACTTAGTTACGTTTTATGGAAAGTAATGCATTATATTACTTTTGCGTTGCTTTTGCGTTACTTGTATCTCTTTTACGCCTTACAGGTGTAACAGGTGTAATATAGATAATTGCCATTAAGAAATAAGTTATATTAGGGCAAAAGACATGTCTTAAACATTTAAAACGCTTAATAACTTCTTAGAGAACAATAAGATGATCAACTAAATTTTGAGCACAAGGCTGAACACTTTCCAGTCGCACTTCTGTACACAGCTTTGCAATCTGCCTTCGCCGTCAGGAATGTAACTATTGTTTGTGTATATAAGGTTAAGGGTGTGAGCTGCACACCGGTGATGTGGAGGGAGAACATACCTTTCACTGTCATCTCATAAAACATCGTGCAATTCCGTAAATATGACCTCGTCCTCATCTACATCATTCTCTGCTTCATCATCAGCTTGAAACATTCTGAACGCTTTTACAAAGTTTGTGCTATTATCAGTGACCGTGGCAGTTGATCTTCCCACAAAGAGCAAATGAGCTGTGAATTTGCTCTCTATCTCCGCTGTGATGGTATCGTACATGTGTCTCCCACGGAAAAAGTTTTTTCTGAGCAGTCAATAGATCTGCAGTGGTGGAAAGGCGGCAAAAGTTTTCTATATTTCTGCCTCCATTTCCATATATGCAACATTAAACACACACACACATCTGTAGTGCTGTGCTTTGCATGCAGATGTTTTTTTTTTTTTAAGTGGTATTTTTTGCAGTTGACAAGAGCTTAATAATAATTATCTATCTATGTATCTATGTATCTATCTATCTATCTATCCAACTATCTATCTATCATCTATCTATCTATCTATCTATTATCTATCTATCTATCTATCTATCTATCTATCTATCTATCTATCTATCTATCTAAACTGCAGTTGTGTCTCCACCTGGCGGTTGTTTCTACATTTTTGTACCAAAACAGGAGATTCTTGCAGGTTTTAAGAATTTTGAGGTTTAAAAAAAAAAGTGCACATTTGTTTCCGCCCGGTCTCGAACCGGGGACCTTTCGCGTGTTAGGCGAACGTGATAACCACTACACTACGGAAACTGAATGCTGTAGATAGTGTATAATGGAGAGACCTGCACTACTGCTCGACCAATTTAACAAGATTTAATTGTGAACGTGGGATTTAATTGGTGTATAATTGCTGTAATAATTTTGCGAGATTCCCGCAAAAAGGTCTTTTAAATATATTTAAAAAAGATAAAAAATTTTCACAAAAGCAACAATGGCATCTAAAATAAAATAAAACGATTTGAAGGAATAAGATCAAAAGCGAACTCTGGTGTGGTTCATGAGCGGTAGATTATTAGAACACTTTGATGCACAATGTCTGAAGCGCAGGACAAAGATGAATCACTGATTGCTACAGATATCACTTCATTATTAAAGAAAAGAACAAACAACAAAACTTTGGCCTGTTTTTCTTCTTATAAGACATCCATTTAGTTGATGTTTTATGTTCTGAAAAGTTACTTGTTCATGCTCATGTTTGTCGTTTACACAAAAAGTCAAACTCAAATAAAACGAAACGTTTGTTAATTTTCTGTTTCTTTTAAATTAATTTACAAAAGGGAAGCACAACGAAGCTCCTTTATTGAGAACCTTGTTCATCCATAATGTTCAAATGTGCTTTTTTCTATTCCAATACACACCAATACTTATGCATACCTCTGACGTCATCACTACAGATACCCATTTATACAAATGCTTGTTAAACAAGGAAGGAAGGAAGACTGTGACTGCTTCTTCCTGCAAGGAAGTAATAAAACTAAAATAAACTAAAAATAAAACTGCTTTTACATTTCACCTGGTGCTTTTTGCTTTTGAAAATGCATTTTAGGACAAAGACCCCTTATTCCCTAGTTCACTAGAGACCTTTCTGAATTTGCAACCCAGTTTATCCAAGAGCAGAACTAAAATATAGAAATGGCATGGACTCATGAGATATCGGATGGTGTGCTGTGGTATCTGGCTCCATGTTCTAAGCAGAAAATAAGAATAAGAGTTTTGAGGTGTAAAAAAAAAAAAATTGCACCTTTGTTTCCGCCCGGTCTCGAACCGGGGACCTTTCGCGTGTTAGGCGAACGTGATAACCACTACACTACGGAAACTGGATGCTGCCGATAGTGTATGAGTCTGTGGCTGCAGAACTGTCAGTGAGCCATGCTGACCCCTCCATGTCCCCAACTACGAAAGTCCTACAACAGACATATCAGAACTGGACCATAGTGCAATAGCAGGAGACCTGGTCTGTTAGATCACGTTTTCTTGCATTTCATGTGGACAACCGTGTGTGTGAGTGTCCTTTATAGTCCGTGTCAACGGTTTCAAAGCACATAGTCTTTTTATGTTTTTGAGAGATGCATGCAGGTTCTCCTTTTGTTTGTATGCAACAAATTTGTTCATAAAAGTTATAAGTATTTACGATGACCAAACAAATAAATCCGTTTAACACAAGCACAGGCTCGGGACAGAACAGCAGATCACCAGTTTCCGTAGTGTAGTGGTTATCACGTTCGCCTCACACGCGAAAGGTCCCCGGTTCGAAACCGGGCGGAAACATTTGTGTTCCTTTTTATCCTCCTCAAATATCTTACATTTAACCAACTTCAAGACTTTTTCCAATACAAGCTTACATGCATGTCTGAAATATTTTCTTATATCACAATTATCAGATAGATAAACTACATATAGTAAATAGCATCCTTATTGTAGGTTGGACTGCTTAAAGGATCGGCCCTGAGCCCTTTCCTGTTTGCAGTGGTGATGGACAGGTTGACGGACGAGATCAGACAGGAGTCTCCCTGGACTATGATGTTTGCAGATGATATTGTGATTTGTGGTGAGAGTAGTGAGCAGGTTGAGAAGAGCCTGGAGAGGTGAAGGTATGCGCTGGAGAGAAGGGGAATGAAAGTCAGTAGGAGTTAGACAGAATACATGTGCGTAAATGAGAGGGAGGGCAGTGGAGGTGTGCGGTTACAGGGAGAAGAGGTGGAGAAAGTGGAGGAGTTCAGGTACCTGGGGTCAACAGTGCAAAGTAATGGAGAGTTTGTTGGAGAAGTGAAAAAAAGAGTGCAGGCAGGGTGTAGTGGGTGGAGAAGAGTGACAGGAGTGATTTGTGATAGAAGAGTGTCTGCAAGAATGAAAGAGAAAGTTTATAGGACTGTGGTGAGACCTGCAATGTTGTATGGTTTAGAGACAGTGGCATTGAGTAAAAGACAGGAGGCGGAGCTGGAGGTAGCAGAGCTGAAGATGTTAAGGTTTTCGTTGGGAATGACGAGGATGGACATGATTATAAATGAGTTTATTAGAGGGACAGCCCATGTAGAATGGTTTGGACATGTGCAGAGGAGGGACATGAGTTATATTGGTAGAAGAATGCTGAGGATGGAGCCACCAGGAAGGTGGAAAAGTGGAAGGGCAAGGAGGAGGTTTATGGATGTGGTGAGGGAAGACATGCAGGTAGTTAGTGTGAAAGAGGCAGTCGAGAAGACAGGGTGGTATGGAGACGGATGATCCGCTGTGGCGACCCCTAATGGGAGCAGACGAAAGAAGAAGAAGAAGAAGAAGAAGAGAGATACATGCAGGTTCCTTTTGTTTATATGCAACAAATTCGTTTATAAACGTTATAAATATTTACATTGACCAAACAAATAAATCTGTTACACACAATCACAGTATCAAGACAGAACTGTAGGTCATCAGTTTCCGTAGTGTAGTGGTTATCACGTTCGCCTCACACGCGAAAGGTCCCCGGTTCGAAACCGGGCGGAAACATGTGCATTTTTTTATATCCTCCTCAAATATCTTACATTTAACCAACTTCAAGACTTTTTCCAATACAAGTTTACATGCATGTCTAAAATATTTTCTTATATCACAATTATCAGCTAGATGAACTACATGTAGTCAATTGCGTCTTTATTGTAAGTATATAACGTCATTTGCAGTAGAAGTAATAGTAATAATAATAATAATTATTATTATTATTCTTTTATTAATAATATTAATCTTCTTCTTCTGCTTCTTCTTCTTTCCGCTTCTCCCAATAGGGTTCGCATTTTTTTGTATATACATCTTTTCTCTCACATACATATCTATCTTAATATCTTATATATTCTTATATTTTATTTTATATAGTTTTTATACTTTATTTATCAGTCTTCTTTTTCTTTGTATTATTTTTCTCCCCATCCTATTCCCTCATGCCGGACAGTCGTAATAAGAATTTCACTGCATGCCGTACACTGTATGTATGTGGATATGACAAATTAAAATAGATTAAATTTTTGATTTGATTTGAATAATAATAAAATAATTTGGTAATAATATATTCTTGTAAATAATGACTTGTGGAACTGTCTGTGATGCAGCACACTTTTATACTATGTTTCAATATAATACTGACCACTGAAAGCCTAAGTGTGAAATGCTCAACCCTCAAGTGCCATCAATCCATCCATCCATCTATCTAGTGCACCTTTGTTTCCACCCGGTCTCGAACCGGGGACCTTTCGCATGTTAGGCGAACATGATAACCACTACACTACGGAAACTAAACGCTGCTGATAGTGTTTGAGTCTGTGGCTGCAGAACTGTCAGTGAACCCATGCTGATCCCTGCATATCCCCACCTCCGAAAGTCCTACAACAGATATATCAGAACTGGACCATGGAGCAATAGCAGGAGACCTGGTCTGTTAGATCACGTTTTCTTGCATTTCACGTGGACAACCGTGCGCGTGTGTCTTGTGTATTGTTTGTTTTTGTGTGTGTGTGTGTGTGTGTGTGTGTGTGTGTGTGTGTGTGTGTGTGTGTGTGTGTGTGTGTGTGTGTGTGTGTGTCCTTTACAAATACAAATACAAATAACTCTTACAAATACCTGGGTGTTCACTTAAACAACAAACTGGACTGGACAGACAACACTGAGGCAATCTACAAGAAAGGGCAGAGCAGACTCTTTCTGCTGAGGAGACTAAGGTCTTTTGGAGTGCAGGGAGAGCTACTGAAGACCTTTTTTGGCTCTGTTGTGGCATCAGCCATATTCTATGGAGTGGTCTGCTGGGGTAGCAGCATCTCTACTGCAGACGGGAAGAGACTAGACAAGCAGATCAGGAAGGCCAGCTCAGTCCTGGGGATTCCCCTGGACACTGTACAGGAGGTGGGAGAAAGGAGGATGGTAGCAAAACTATCATCCTTACTGCAGAACGCCTCCCACCCCCTGTATGAAACTGTTACCTCGTTGAGCAGCTCCTTCAGTGACAGACTGTTACATCCTAAGTGTCTGAAGGAGCGATACAGAAGGTCTTTTCTCCCTGTTGCTATTAGACTGTACAATAAAAGCTGCTCCCAGTGAACCATTAACCAAAATACACACTGTTATTACTGTTCAATGGTGTAATAGTTACTGTTTTTACTGTTTTACTCTTGCAATACGTGCAATATTACCTTCAATACGTGCAATACCAGCTGTGTGCAATACAACCTGCAATACGTACTTTCCCTCATCTATATTTATATATTGTGTTGTGTATATACTTGTAATATTATAGTATGTCTTATTTGTTTATTCTTTATATATTTGCATTTATTTTTTATTTTTATTTTTTTTCATACTGCTGTAACAAAGAAATTTCCCACTGTGGGACAAATAAAGGTTTATCTTATCTTATCTTATAGTCCATGTCAACTGTTTCAAAGGAAAAAAGATTATGTTTTTGAGAGATACATGCATGTTTATTGTATGAGGAAGTCAGGTTTGTCAGAGAATTATGTTAGGGTGGTGCAGGACCTCACTGCAAAGACAGACTGGTTCAGGGTGAAGGTTGGACTGCATCAAGGACTGCATCAAGGATCTGCCCTGAGCCTTTCCTGTTTGCAGTGGTGATGGACAGGTTGACGGACGAGGTCAGACAGGAGTCTCCCTGGACTATGATGTTTGCAGATGATATTGTGATTTGTGGTGAGAGTAGTGAGCAGGTTAAAAAGAGCCTGGAGAGGTGGATATATGCACTGGAGTGAAGGGGAGTGCCGGTAGGTCATCAGTTTCCGTAGTGTAGTGGTTATCACGTTCGCCTCACACGCGAAAGGTCCCCGGTTCGAAACCGGGCGGAAACATTTGTGTTTCTTTTTATCCTCCTCAAATATCTTACATTTAACCAACTTCAAGACATTTTCTAATACAAGTTTACATGCATGTCTAAAATATTTCTTATATCACAATTATCAGCTAGATGAACTACATGTAGTCAATTGCGTCTTTATTGTAAGTATATAACGTCATTTGCAGTAGAAGTAATAGTAATAATAATAATAATTATTATTATTATTCTTATACTAATAATATTAATCTTCTTCTTCTGCTTCTTCTTCTTTCCACTTCTCCCAATAGGGTTCGCATTTTTTTGTATATACATCTTTTCTCTCACATACATATCTATCTTAATATCTTATATATTCTTATATTTTATTTTATATAGTTTTTATACTTTATTTATCAGTCTTCTTTTTCTTTGTATTATTTTTCTCCCCATCCTATTCCCTCATGCCGGACAGTCGTAATAAGAATTTCACTGCATGCCGTACACTGTATGTATGTGGATATGACAAATTAAAATAGATTAAATTTTTGATTTGATTTGAATAATAATAATAATAATTTGGCAATAATATATTCTTGTAAATAATGACTTGTGGAACTGTCTGTGATGCAGCACACTTTTATACTATGTTTCAATATAATACTGACCACTGAAAGCCTAAGTGTGAAATGCTCAACCCTCAAGTGCCATCAATCCATCCATCCATCTATCTAGTGCACCTTTGTTTCCGCCCGGTCTCGAACCGGGGACCTTTCGCATGTTAGGCGAACATGATAACCACTACAATACGGAAACTAAACGCTGCAGGTCGTGTTTGAGTCTGTGGCTGCAGAACTGTCAGTGAGCCCATGCTGATCCCTGCATGTCCCCAACTCCGAAAGTCCTACAACAGACATATCAGAATTGGACCATGGAGCAATAGCAGGAGACCTGGTCTGTTAGATCACGTTTTCCTGCATTTCACGTGGACAACTGTGTGTGTGTGTTTTGTGTATTGTTTGTTTGTGTGTGTGTGTGTGTGTGTGTGTGTGTGTGTGTGTGTGTGTGTGTGTGTGTGTGTGTGTGTGTGTGTGTGTGTGTCCTTTACAAATACAAATACAAATAACTCTTACAAATACCTGGGTGTTCACTTAAACAACAAACTGGACTGGACAGACAACACTGAGGCAATCTACAAGAAAGGGCAGAGCAGACTCTTTCTGCTGAGGAGACTAAGGTCTTTTGGAGTGCAGGGAGAGCTACTGAAGACCTTTTTTGGCTCTGTTGTGGCATCAGCCATATTCTATGGAGTGGTCTGCTGGGGTAGCAGCATCTCTACTGCAGACGGGAAGAGACTAGACAAGCAGATCAGGAAGGCCAGCTCAGTCCTGGGGATTCCCCTGGACACTGTACAGGAGGTGGGAGAAAGGAGGATGGTAGCAAAACTATCATCCTTACTGCAGAACGCCTCCCACCCCCTGTATGAAACTGTTACCTCGTTGAGCAGCTCCTTCAGTGACAGACTGTTACATCCTAAGTGTCTGAAGGAGCGATACAGAAGGTCTTTTCTCCCTGTTGCTATTAGACTGTACAATAAAAGCTGCTCCCAGTGAACCATTAACCAAAATACACACTGTTATTACTGTTCAATGGTGTAATAGTTACTGTTTTTACTGTTTTACTCTTGCAATACGTGCAATATTACCTTCAATACGTGCAATACCAGCTGTGTGCAATACAACCTGCAATACGTACTTTCCCTCATCTATATTTATATATTGTGTTGTGTATATACTTGTAATATTATAGTATGTCTTATTTGTTTATTCTTTTATATATTTGCATTTATTTTTTATTTTATTTTTTTTCATACTGCTGTAACAAAGAAATTTCCCCACTGTGGGACAAATAAAGGTTTATCTTATCTTATCTTATAGTCCATGTCAACTGTTTCAAAGGAAAAAAGACTTATGTTTTTGAGAGATACATGCATGTTTATTGTATGAGGAAGTCAGGTTTGTCAGAGAATTATGTTAGGGTGGTGCAGGACCTCACTGCAAAGACAGACTGGTTCAGGGTGAAGGTTGGACTGCATCAAGGACTGCATCAAGGATCTGCCCTGAGCCTTTCCTGTTTGCAGTGGTGATGGACAGGTTGACGGACGAGGTCAGACAGGAGTCTCCCTGGACTATGATGTTTGCAGATGATATTGTGATTTGTGGTGAGAGTAGTGAGCAGGTTAAAAAGAGCCTGGAGAGGTGGATATATGCACTGGAGTGAAGGGGAGTGCCGGTAGGTCATCAGTTTCCGTAGTGTAGTGGTTATCACGTTCGCCTCACACGCGAAAGGTCCCCGGTTCGAAACCGGGCGGAAGCATTTGTGTTTCTTTTTATCCTCCTCAAATATCTTACATTTAACCAACTTCAAGACATTTTCTAATACAAGTTTACATGCATGTCTAAAATATTTTCTTATATCACAATTATCAGCTAGATGAACTACATGTAGTCAATTGCGTCTTTATTGTAAGTATATAACGTCATTTGCAGTAGAAGTAATAGTAATAATAATAATTATTATTATTATTATTCTTATACTAATAATATTAATCTTCTTCTTCTGCTTCTTCTTCTTTCCGCTTCTCCAATAGGGTTCGCATTTTTTTGTATATACATCTTTTCTCTCACATACATATCTATCTTAATATCTTATATATTCTTATATTTTATTTTATATAGTTTTTATACTTTATTTATCAGTCTTCTTTTTCTTTGTATTATTTTCTCCCCATCCTATTCCCTCATGCCGGACAGTCGTAATAAGAATTTCACTGCATGCCGTACACTGTATGTATGTGGATATGACAAATTAAAATAGATTAAATTTTTGATTTGATTTGAATAATAATAATAATAAAAAATGTCACCAAAACATCCTACATGGGCTGTCCTTCTAATAAACTCATTTCTAATCCTGTCCATCCTTGTCATTCCCAACGAAAACCTCAACACCTTCAGCTCTGCTACCTCCAGCTCCACCTCCTGTCTTTTACTCAATGCCACTGTCTCTAATCCATACAACATTGCAGGTCTCACCACAGACCTATAAACTTTCCCTTTCATTCTAGCAGATACTCTTCTATCACAAATCACTCCTGTCACTCTTCTCCACCCACTCCACCCTGCCTGCACTCTTTTGTTTACTTCTTTAACACACTCTCGATTACTTTGCACTGTTGACCCCAGGTACCTGAACTCCTCCACCTTCTCCACCCCTTCTCCCTGCAACCGCACCACTCCACTGCCCTCTCTCTCATTCACACACATGTACTCTGTCTTACCCCTACTGACTTTCATTCCCCTTCTCTCCAGTGCATATCTCCACCTCTCCAGGCTCTTCCCAACCTACGCACCTCCTCTCACCACAAATCACAATTTCATCTGCAAACATCATAGTCCAGGGAGACTCCTGTCTGACCTCCTCTTTCAACCTGTCTATCACCAATGCAAACAGGAAAGGGTTTAGGGCCGATCCTTGATGCAGTCCCACTTTCACCCTGAACCAGTCTGTCGTTCCTACTGCACACTTCATTGTTGTCACACTGTCCTCATACATGTCCTGCACCACCCTCATATACTTCTCTGCAACACCTGACTTCCTCATACAATACCACAACTCCTCTCTTGGCACCCTGTCATACGCTTTCTCTAAATCCACAAATCCACAAAGCAATTCCTTCTGTCTTTCTCTATACTTCTCCATCAATATTCTCAAAGCAAATAAGGCATCTGTGGTGCTCTTCCTCAGCATGAAACCATACTGTTGCTCACAGATGGTCACCTCTTCTCTCAGCCTTCCACTACTCTTTGCCATAACTTCATTGTGTGACTGATCAACCTAATTCCCCTGTAGTTACTGCAGGTCTGCACATCTCCCTTATGCTTAAAGATCGTCACCAGCAATCCTTCTCCATTCCTCAGGCATCTTCTCACCTTCCAGAATCTTGTTAAACAATCTGGTTAAAAACTCCACTGCCATCTCTCCTAAACATCTCCACGCTTCTACAGGTATGTCATCTGGTCCAAACGACTTTTCACTCTTCATTCTTTTAATCGCTGCTCTCACTTACCCTTACTAATCCTATTGACTTCCTGCTTCAGCATCTCCACACCACCCAACCTGCTCTCTCTCTCTCTCATCTCTCATCACCACCACCAAACCCCTGTCTGACCTCTTCCCTGAACCTCACACTACACTCTTCCTCCTTCAGTTTCCACCATTTTATTCTTTTTTCAGTCCTCACTCTCCTCCTCTTCTTCTTCGTCTTCAAAACCATCCTACAGACCACCATCCGATGCTGTCTAGCTACACTGTCCCCACCAACACCTTACAGTCTCCAATCTCCTTCGGGTTGCATCTCCTACAATGAACATAGTCCACCTGTGTGCACCTTCACCCACTCTTATAGGTCACCCTATGATCATCCTTCTTCTTAAAATACGTATTTACCACTGGCATTTCCATCCTTTTTGCAAAATCTACCACCATCTGCCCTTCTACATTCCTCTCCTTGAAACCATACCTACCCATCACCTCCTCATCTTTGGCGGTCGTTGTTATTCCGGGCCTCGACCAATCCGGTATGACATTCTTATTTGTGATCGGCACATTTGATTTGGCACATGTTTTACGCTGGATGCCCTTCCTAACGGAACCCTCCCCATTTATCCGGGCTTGGGACCGGCACTAAGAGTGTACTGGCTTGTGCCTCCCTAATGGCTGGGTTCAATACAAGCTTACATGTATGTCTGAAATATTTTCTTATATCACAATTATCAGCTAGATGAACTACATGTAGTAAATTGCATCCTTATTGTAATTATATAAAGTAATTTGCATTAAAAGTAAAAAATAAAAATAATAATAATAATAATAATCTTCTTCTTTTTCTTTTGCTTCTTTTTCTTTCGGCCTTTACCATTAGGGGGCGCCACATCGGATCATCCGTCTCCATACTCCCCTGTCCTCTACATCTGCATTTTTAAACCCAACTACCTGCATGTCTACCCTCACCACATCCATAAACCTCCTCATTGGTCTTCCTCATTTCCTCCTTCTATCTATCTATCTATCTATCTATCTATCTATCTATCTATTGCAGATCCAGTTTTGTCTCCACCTGGCGGTTGTTTGTACATTTTTGTACCGAAACAGGAGGATTTCTTGCAGGTTTTAAGAATTTTGAGGTATAAAAAAAAAAATGTGCACGTGTTTCCGCCCGGTCTCGAACCGGGGACCTTTCGCGTGTTAGGCGAACGTGATAACCACTACACTACGGAAACTGAATGCTGCTGATAGTGTATGAGTCTGTGGCTACAGAACTGTCAGTGAACCCATGCTGATCCCTGCATGTCCCCAACTCCGAAAGTCCTACAGCAGACATATCAGAACTGGACCATGGAGCAATAGCAGGAGACCTGGTCTGTTAGATCACGTTTTCCTGCATTTCACGTGGACAACCGTGTGTGTGAGTGTCCTTTATAGTCCCTGTCAACGGTTTCAAAGCACATAGTCTTTTCATGTTTTTGATAGATACATGCAGGTTCTCTTTTTGTTTGTATGCAACAAATTTGTTTATAAAAGGTATAAATATTTACATTAACCAAACAAATAAATCAGTGGCTCACCAGTTTCCGTAGTGTAGTGGTTATCACGTTCGCCTCACACGCGAAAGGTCCCCGGTTCGAAACCGGGCGGAAACATTTGTGTTCCTTTATATCCTCCTCAAATATCTTACATTTAACCAACTTCAAGACTTTTTCCAATACAAGCTGACATGCATGTCTAAAATATTTTTTATATCACAATTATCAGTTAGATGAACTACGTGTAGTCAATTGCATTCTTAATAATAATAATAAATTTTTTTTATAAATAAATAAATTAATAATAATATTAATAATAATAATCTTCTACTTCTTCTGCATCTTCTTCTTTCGGCTTCTCCCTTAAGGGGTCGCCACAGCAGATCATCCGTCCCCAGCAGATCACAGCAGATCATCCGTCCCCATACCCCCCTGTCCTCTACATCTGCCTCTTAACCAGTGTTGGGCAACGTTACTTTTAAAAGTAATGCATTACAATATTGAGTTACTCCCCAAAAAAGTAACTAATTACATTACTTAGTTACGTTTTATGGAAAGTAATGCATTATATTACTTTTGCGTTGCTTTTGCGTTACTTGTATCTCTTTTACGCCTTACAGGTGTAACAGGTGTAATATAGATAATTGCCATTAAGAAATAAGTTATATTAGGGCAAAAGACATGTCTTAAACATTTAAAACGCTTAATAACTTCTTAGAGAACAATAAGATGATCAACTAAATTTTGAGCACAAGGCTGAACACTTTCCAGTCGCACTTCTGTACACAGCTTTGCAATCTGCCTTCGCCGTCAGGAATGTAACTATTGTTTGTGTATATAAGGTTAAGGGTGTGAGCTGCACACCGGTGATGTGGAGGGAGAACATACCTTTCACTGTCATCTCATAAAACATCGTGCAATTCCGTAAATATGACCTCGTCCTCATCTACATCATTCTCTGCTTCATCATCAGCTTGAAACATTCTGAACGCTTTTACAAAGTTTGTGCTATTATCAGTGACCGTGGCAGTTGATCTTCCCACAAAGAGCAAATGAGCTGTGAATTTGCTCTCTATCTCCGCTGTGATGGTATCGTACATGTGTCTCCCACGGAAAAAGTTTTTTCTGAGCAGTCAATAGATCTGCAGTGGTGGAAAGGCGGCAAAAGTTTTCTATATTTCTGCCTCCATTTCCATATATGCAACATTAAACACACACACACATCTGTAGTGCTGTGCTTTGCATGCAGATGTTTTTTTTTTTTTAAGTGGTATTTTTTGCAGTTGACAAGAGCTTAATAATAATTATCTATCTATGTATCTATGTATCTATCTATCTATCTATCCAACTATCTATCTATCATCTATCTATCTATCTATCTATCTATCTATCTATCTATCTATCTATCTATCTATCTATCTATCTATCTATCTATCTATCTAAAACTGCAGTTGTGTCTCCACCTGGCGGTTGTTTCTACATTTTTGTACCAAAACAGGAGGATTTCTTGCAGGTTTTAAGAATTTTGAGGTTTAAAAAAAAAAGTGCACATTTGTTTCCGCCCGGTCTCGAACCGGGGACCTTTCGCGTGTTAGGCGAACGTGATAACCACTACACTACGGAAACTGAATGCTGTAGATAGTGTATAATGGAGAGACCTGCACTACTGCTCGACCAATTTAACAAGATTTAATTGGTGAACGTGGGATTTAATTGGTGTATAATTGCTGTAATAATTTTGCGAGATTCCCGCAAAAAGGTCTTTTAAATATATTTAAAAAAGATAAAAAATTTTCACAAAAGCAACAATGGCATCTAAAATAAAATAAAACGATTTGAAGGAATAAGATCAAAAGCGAACTCTGGTGTGGTTCATGAGCGGTAGATTATTAGAACACTTTGATGCACAATGTCTGAAGCGCAGGACAAAGATGAATCACTGATTGCTACAGATATCACTTCATTATTAAAGAAAAGAACAAACAACAAACTTTGGCCTGTTTTTCTTTCTTATAAGACATCCATTTTAGTTGATGTTTTATGTTCTGAAAAGTTACTTGTTCATGCTCATGTTTGTCGTTTACACAAAAAGTCAAACTCAAATAAAACGAAACGTTTGTTAATTTTCTGTTTCTTTTAAATTAATTTACAAAAGGGAAGCACAACGAAGCTCCTTTATTGAGAACCTTGTTCATCCATAATGTTCAAATGTGCTTTTTTCTATTCCAATACACACCAATACTTATGCATACCTCTGACGTCATCACTACAGATACCCATTTATACAAATGCTTGTTAAACAAGGAGGAAGGAAGACTGTGACTGCTTCTTCCTGCAAGGAAGTAATAAAACTAAAATAAACTAAAAATAAAACTGCTTTTACATTTCACCTGGTGCTTTTTGCTTTTTGAAAATGCATTTTAGGACAAAGACCCCTTATTCCCTAGTTCACTAGAGACCTTTCTGAATTTGCAACCCAGTTTATCCAAGAGCAGAACTAAAATATAGAAATGGCATGGACTTCATGAGATATCGGATGGTGTGCTGTGGTATCTGGCTCCATGTTCTAAGCAGAAAATAAGAATAAGAGTTTTGAGGTGTAAAAAAAAAAAATTGCACCTTTGTTTCCGCCCGGTCTCGAACCGGGGACCTTTCGCGTGTTAGGCGAACGTGATAACCACTACACTACGGAAACTGGATGCTGCCGATAGTGTATGAGTCTGTGGCTGCAGAACTGTCAGTGAGCCCATGCTGACCCCTCCATGTCCCCAACTACGAAAGTCCTACAACAGACATATCAGAACTGGACCATAGTGCAATAGCAGGAGACCTGGTCTGTTAGATCACGTTTTCTTGCATTTCATGTGGACAACCGTGTGTGTGAGTGTCCTTTATAGTCCGTGTCAACGGTTTCAAAGCACATAGTCTTTTTATGTTTTTGAGAGATGCATGCAGGTTCTCCTTTTGTTTGTATGCAACAAATTTGTTCATAAAAGTTATAAGTATTTACGATGACCAAACAAATAAATCCGTTTAACACAAGCACAGGCTCGGGACAGAACAGCAGATCACCAGTTTCCGTAGTGTAGTGGTTATCACGTTCGCCTCACACGCGAAAGGTCCCCGGTTCGAAACCGGGCGGAAACATTTGTGTTCCTTTTTATCCTCCTCAAATATCTTACATTTAACCAACTTCAAGACTTTTTCCAATACAAGCTTACATGCATGTCTGAAATATTTTCTTATATCACAATTATCAGATAGATAAACTACATATAGTAAATAGCATCCTTATTGTAGGTTGGACTGCTTAAAGGATCGGCCCTGAGCCCTTTCCTGTTTGCAGTGGTGATGGACAGGTTGACGGACGAGATCAGACAGGAGTCTCCCTGGACTATGATGTTTGCAGATGATATTGTGATTTGTGGTGAGAGTAGTGAGCAGGTTGAGAAGAGCCTGGAGAGGTGAAGGTATGCGCTGGAGAGAAGGGGAATGAAAGTCAGTAGGAGTTAGACAGAATACATGTGCGTAAATGAGAGGGAGGGCAGTGGAGGTGTGCGGTTACAGGGAGAAGAGGTGGAGAAAGTGGAGGAGTTCAGGTACCTGGGTCAACAGTGCAAAGTAATGGAGAGTTTGTTGGAGAAGTGAAAAAAAAGAGTGCAGGCAGGGTGTAGTGGGTGGAGAAGAGTGACAGGAGTGATTTGTGATAGAAGAGTGTCTGCAAGAATGAAAGAGAAAGTTTATAGGACTGTGGTGAGACCTGCAATGTTGTATGGTTTAGAGACAGTGGCATTGAGTAAAAGACAGGAGGCGGAGCTGGAGGTAGCAGAGCTGAAGATGTTAAGGTTTTCGTTGGGAATGACGAGGATGGACATGATTATAAATGAGTTTATTAGAGGGACAGCCCATGTAGAATGGTTTGGACATGTGCAGAGGAGGGACATGAGTTATATTGGTAGAAGAATGCTGAGGATGGAGCCACCAGGAAGGTGGAAAAGTGGAAGGGCAAGGAGGAGGTTTATGGATGTGGTGAGGGAAGACATGCAGGTAGTTAGTGTGAAAGAGGCAGTCGAGAAGACAGGGTGGTATGGAGACGGATGATCCGCTGTGGCGACCCCTAATGGGAGCAGACGAAAGAAGAAGAAGAAGAAGAAGAAGAGAGATACATGCAGGTTCCTTTTGTTTATATGCAACAAATTCGTTTATAAACGTTATAAATATTTACATTGACCAAACAAATAAATCTGTTACACACAATCACAGTATCAAGACAGAACTGTAGGTCATCAGTTTCCGTAGTGTAGTGGTTATCACGTTCGCCTCACACGCGAAAGGTCCCCGGTTCGAAACCGGGCGGAAACATGTGCATTTTTTTATATCCTCCTCAAATATCTTACATTTAACCAACTTCAAGACTTTTTCCAATACAAGTTTACATGCATGTCTAAAATATTTTCTTATATCACAATTATCAGCTAGATGAACTACATGTAGTCAATTGCGTCTTTATTGTAAGTATATAACGTCATTTGCAGTAGAAGTAATAGTAATAATAATAATAATTATTATTATTATTCTTTTATTAATAATATTAATCTTCTTCTTCTGCTTCTTCTTCTTTCCGCTTCTCCCAATAGGGTTCGCATTTTTTGTATATACATCTTTTCTCTCACATACATATCTATCTTAATATCTTATATATTCTTATATTTTATTTTATATAGTTTTTATACTTTATTTATCAGTCTTCTTTTCTTTGTATTATTTTTCTCCCCATCCTATTCCCTCATGCCGGACAGTCGTAATAAGAATTTCACTGCATGCCGTACACTGTATGTATGTGGATATGACAAATTAAAATAGATTAAATTTTTGATTTGATTTGAATAATAATAAAAATAATTTGGTAATAATATATTCTTGTAAATAATGACTTGTGGAACTGTCTGTGATGCAGCACACTTTTATACTATGTTTCAATATAATACTGACCACTGAAAGCCTAAGTGTGAAATGCTCAACCCTCAAGTGCCATCAATCCATCCATCCATCTATCTAGTGCACCTTTGTTTCCACCCGGTCTCGAACCGGGGACCTTTCGCATGTTAGGCGAACATGATAACCACTACACTACGGAAACTAAACGCTGCTGATAGTGTTTGAGTCTGTGGCTGCAGAACTGTCAGTGAACCCATGCTGATCCCTGCATATCCCCACCTCCGAAAGTCCTACAACAGATATATCAGAACTGACCATGGAGCAATAGCAGGAGACCTGTCTGTTAGATCACGTTTTCTGCATTTCACGTGGACAACCGTGCGCGTGTGTCTTGTGTATTGTTTGTTTTTGTGTGTGTGTGTGTGTGTGTGTGTGTGGTGTGTGTGTGTGTGTGTGTGTGTGTGTGTGTGTGTGTGGTGTGTGTGTGGTGTCCTTTACAAATACAAATACAAATAACTCTTACAAATACCTGGGTGTTCACTTAAACAACAAACTGGACTGGACAGACAACACTGAGGCAATCTACAAGAAAGGGCAGAGCAGACTCTTTCTGCTGAGGAGACTAAGGTCTTTTGGAGTGCAGGGAGAGCTACTGAAGACCTTTTTTGGCTCTGTTGTGGCATCAGCCATATTCTATGAGTGGTCTGCTGGGGTAGCAGCATCTCTACTGCAGACGGGAAGAGACTAGACAAGCAGATCAGGAAGGCCAGCTCAGTCCTGGGATTCCCCTGGACACTGTACAGGAGTGGGAGAAAGGAGATGGTAGCAAAACTATCATCCTTACTGCAGAACGCCTCCCACCCCCTGTATGAAACTGTTACCTCGTTGAGCAGCTCCTTCAGTGACAGACTGTTACATCCTAAGTGTCTGAAGGAGCGATACAGAAGGTCTTTTCTCCCTGTTGCTATTAGACTGTACAATAAAAGCTCTCCCAGTGAACCATTAACCAAAATACACACTGTTATTACTGTTCAATGGTGTAATATTACTGTTTTTACTGTTTTACTCTTGCAATACGTGCAATATTACCTTCAATACGTGCAATACCAGCTGTGTGCAATACAACCTGCAATACGTACTTTCCCTCATCTATATTATATATTGTGTTGTGTATATACTTGTAATATTATAGTATGTCTTATTTGTTTATTCTTTTATATTTGCATTTATTTTTTATTTTTATTTTTTTTCATACTGCTGTAACAAAGAAATTTCCCCACTGTGGGACAAATAAAGGTTTATCTTATCTTATCTTATAGTCCATGTCAACTGTTTCAAAGGAAAAAAGATTTATGTTTTTGAGAGATACATGCATGTTTATTGTATGAGGAAGTCAGGTTTGTCAGAGAATTATGTTAGGGTGGTGCAGGACCTCACTGCAAAGACAGACTGGTCAGGGTGAAGGTTGGACTGCATCAAGGACTGCATCAAGGATCTGCCCTGAGCCCTTTCCTGTTTGCAGTGGTGATGGACAGGTTGACGGACGAGTCAGACAGGAGTCTCCCTGGACTATGATGTTTGCAGATGATATTGTGATTTGTGGTGAGAGTAGTGAGCAGGTTAAAAAGAGCCTGGAGAGGTGGATATATGCACTGGAGTGAAGGGGAGTGCCGGTAGGTCATCAGTTCCGTAGTGTAGTGGTTATCACGTTCGCCTCACACGCGAAAGGTCCCCGGTTCGAAACCGGGCGGAAACATTTGTGTTTCTTTTTATCCTCCTCAAATATCTTACATTTAACCAACTTCAAGACATTTTCTAATACAAGTTTACATGCATGTCTAAAATATTTTCTTATATCACAATTATCAGCTAGATGAACTACATGTAGTCAATTGCGTCTTTATTGTAAGTATATAACGTCATTTGCAGTAGAAGTAATAGTAATAATAATAATAATTATTATTATTATTCTTATACTAATAATATTAATCTTCTTCTTCTGCTTCTTCTTCTTTCCACTTCTCCCAATAGGGTTCGCATTTTTTTGTATATACATCTTTTCTCTCACATACATATCTATCTTAATATCTTATATATTCTTATATTTTATTTTATATAGTTTTTATACTTTATTTATCAGTCTTCTTTTTCTTTGTATTATTTTTCTCCCCATCCTATTCCCTCATGCCGGACAGTCGTAATAAGAATTTCACTGCATGCCGTACACTGTATGTATGTGGATATGACAAATTAAAATAGATTAAATTTTTGATTTGATTTGAATAATAATAATAATAATTTGGCAATATATTCTTGTAAATAATGACTTGTGGAACTGTCTGTGATGCAGCACACTTTTATACTATGTTTCAATATAATACTGACCACTGAAAGCCTAAGTGTGAAATGCTCAACCCTCAAGTGCCATCAATCCATCCATCCATCTATCTAGTGCACCTTTGTTTCCGCCCGGTCTCGAACCGGGGACCTTTCGCATGTTAGGCGAACATGATAACCACTACAATACGGAAACTAAACGCTGCAGGTCGTGTTTGAGTCTGTGGCTGCAGAACTGTCAGTGAGCCCATGCTGATCCCTGCATGTCCCCAACTCCGAAAGTCCTACAACAGACATATCAGAATTGGACCATGAGCAATAGCAGGAGACCTGGTGTTAGATCACGTTTCCTGCATTTCACGTGGACAACTGTGTGTGTGTTTTGTGTGTATTGTGTGTGTTGTGTGTGGTGTGTGTGTGTGTGTGTGTGTGTGTGTGTGTGTTGTGTGTGTGTGTGTGTCTTTACAAATACAAATACAAATAACTCTTACAAATACCTGGGTGTTCACTTAAACAACAAACTGGACTGGACAGACAACACTGAGGCAATCTACAAGAAAGGCAGAGCAGACTCTTTCTGCTGAGGAGACTAAGGTCTTTTGGAGTGCAGGGAGAGCTACTGAAGACCTTTTTTGGCTCTGTTGTGGCATCAGCCATATTCTATGGAGTGGTCTGCTGGGTAGCAGCATCTCTACTGCAGACGGAAGAGACTAGACAAGCAGATCAGGAAGGCCCAGCTAGTCCTGGGATTCCCCTGACACTGTACAGGACGAGAAAGGAGGATGGTAGCAAAAACTATCATCCTTACTGCAGAACGCCTCCCACCCCCTGTATGAAACTGTTTACCTCGTTGAGCAGCTCCTTCAGTGACAGACTGTTACATCCTAAGTGTCTGAAGGAGCGATACAGAAGGTCTTTTCTCCCTGTTGCTATTAGACTGTACAATAAAAGCTGCTCCCAGTGAACCATTAACCAAAATACACACTGTTATTACTGTCAATGTGTAATAGTTACGTTTTTACTGTTTTACTCTTGCAATACGTGCAATATTACCTTCAATACGTGCAATACCAGCTGTGTGCAATACAACCTGCAATACGTACTTTCCCTCATCTATATTTATATATTGTGTTTGTGTATATACTTGTAATATTATAGTATGTCTTATTTGTTTATTCTTTTATATATTTGCATTTATTTTTTATTTTATTTTTTTTCATACTGCTGTAACAAAGAAATTTCCCCACTGTGGACAAATAAAGGTTTATCTTATCTTATCTTATAGTCCATGTCAACTGTTTCAAAGGAAAAAAACTTATGTTTTTGAGAGATACATGCATGTTTATTGTATGAGGAAGTCAGGTTTGTCAGAGAATTATGTTAGGGTGGTGCAGGACCTCACTGCAAAGACAGACTGGTTCAGGGTGAAGGTTGGACTGCATCAAGGACTGCATCAAGGATCTGCCCTGAGCCCTTTCCTGTTTGCAGTGATGGACAGGTTGACGGACGAGGTCAGACAGGAGTCTCCCTGGACTATGATGTTTGCAAATGATATTGTGATTTGTGGTGAGAGTAGTGAGCAGGTTAAAAAAGAGCCTGGAGAGTGGATATATTGCACTGGAGTGAAGGGAGTGCCGGTAGGTCATCAGTTTCCGTAGTGTAGTGGTTATCACGTTCGCCTCACACGCGAAAGGTCCCCGGTTCGAAACCGGGCGGAAACATTTGTGTTTCTTTTTATCCTCCTCAAATATCTTACATTTAACCAACTTCAAGACATTTTCTAATACAGTTACATGGTCTAAA